>VMBQ01001930.1:40874-167343 GCA_007657795.1 Dreissena rostriformis
AATAATAATAATAATAATAATAATAATAATAATAATAATAATAATAATAATAATAATAATAATAATAATAATAATAATAATAATAATAATAATAATAATAATAAAAATAATAATAATAATAATAATAATAATAATAATAATAATAATAATAATAATAATAATAATAATAATAATCATAATCATAATCATAATAATAAAAAAAATACAATTTATAATAATAATTATAATTATTATTTTTATAAAAGTAAAACAATAATAATTTTTAAGTATTTTAATTTTAGATACTTTTATAATTTAAAGCATTAATCTGATCGAATGTCTGCATTATATATCTATGTCATTCACCAACTTACAGGTCAGGACGGTTTTTTTATTTAAATACGATATATTGTCTTACTTTGCTGATAAAATTATTTCACCGTAATAACGCGAAAGCAAACACATACATGTATTCTTCTCAAAACAAATCGTTATAATTTTCGATCCTTCGTGAAAAAAAATGCATTGTGTTCATAGATCAGGTACCGGCAATTCCAAGTTACAAATTCTGATCGACAGATCATAATTACACATCAAAACATTGTTTAAATACGGACAATTGGCTGTGAATAGTGGATGTGCAACGTAATCTAAGCTTGTTTTGTACTTCTTTTCCACTGTGTATATCATATATGTATTGATGCTACAAATATACCGGGTTTTCGCAATAAAAGATTTATTAAATTATGATATATGTCTTTATTTTTCAAAGAAACAACGCTTGAATATTTAACCGTCTGTGCAGTAATAAAGGTTCAATTGTATCGATGTAAAAGAAAATCACGATTTAACAAGTTCTATTTAAGAAACCTAAACACACAATCCTCTTAGTCCACTGAGTTTGAAACGTTTTAAACGCGTTTACAGATATTTCGATGCTAATGTGAAGTTTATGTAGAGAGAACTCGATTAATGTAACGCCCGCAACGGCAGGTTATTCACAAATGTGTCGTTTGCATAACTCAGTATTAATTTAGTACCGTTTAAAGTGGTAGATTCACAGTTGTATTATGTGTTTTTGTTGATTACACTGTTTCCATAAATGTACGTACACCATTTAAAAACATACACAGTCATACAAACCACCGCGGTCATTACCTCACTGGCATTACGCATTACATTTCATCTTTAATACACGTGTAATCACATGAAGAGTTCCATGTTATACATCACGTACCGTTCGTATATTCTTATCGTACGCATGTGCAAGAACTGGTGCGTTTCATGGGCTCATTAAAATTCGTCTGACAACTCTCATGCTGTTAGTTTGACGAGGTCGAATGTCGTAACCTCTGTGTACACCTCTCTTATGATTCATCTTCATTTTTTTTTACATAAAATACGACATTTTTGTCGTTTAAAGGCTTATTACAGAAACAAGATCTGCAATATATTTCATTTCTTAATATTTTAGTTTAACTCGTCCATGAAATGCGATTTAACTTGAATAACTAAAACTATTTTAGTAAAATATAGAAGGGAAAAGTAACACGTACTCTGGTAAAAGTTTCTACCTTAACGTCCAAGGACCAGACTATAATGGGCATACTATTATTTAAGTGTTTTTAAAATATATGTTCCTGAACTTTTCTTTTGAAATCTATCAGAAAACACTTATACGTACATTTCAATGTTAAAAAATAAAAAGGTACTAACGTCTTTTGAAGACAATACTAATTATTTCCAGTGCAATAACTCTCTTCTTTCTTAAACAGATGCACGTTTATGGAAGGTTTAAAATATACATATAAAAATATGTAATTACAAGATTATGACTACACACACAATTATTACGACGGACACAAACAATAACCAAAGAATTTTTACTTACTTGCATAAATATAAGATAAAGAAACGCAAGGAACCATCTTTTATGTCTGAACGTAGTCCCAGAGTTCCAATTGTCAGTAACTTCACAGATGATTTCGTGCTTGAAAATGAAACAAGCATGAATTGTTTTTTTTTTGTTACTCAAGCTNGGGGGGGAAGCGTTCACTCGAGGGACACGGCGCCTCTTTGAGAGGCATTCTGTATCTCGTATTGGAAATTTCACGCCTTTCTTTCCCAATTACGTCTTATGACCGCCATTTATTGGTGGAGTTTTTCAACACTCTTATCGCATAGAAACTGATTATATGTTAAACAGGCTATATGTTTTTTTGCTATGAATTGTGAAAATAGCCATTAGCTTTTAATGTTTTCTATTGACTGCTGATATAAATTTTAATAACTACATTTTCCAGTGTGTGTAAGCAATATATTTAGTTATGACTCACCCGATGCGCATATCCTTCATTTGAAGATCAACGAGTTGCATCCAATCTGTACATGGCGCGCTAAGTTTTAACTGATTGTTTTATAACAGAGGACATATCCGATATATAATTATGTACACGTTAACCTGGCGACGTTGAAAACTGTGTCGAGACTGAAATCTATTGAGCTACTTAACAACTTAACTAAGTTTCTGAATTTGATTCAACGCTGGTATCACAACGAAGCATTACACTATTGAAATACTGGCTTTAGTTAATTTTTAAATCAGTGTTTATGGCGAGAAGTCGTAACATTGGCTAAGCAAATCATGTTATTGATACGTGCGTTGACCGCTTATACTTATTAGTTTTTGACATTACTATAGACATACCTATGCAACTCAAAATAGTTTGCCTCCCGTCATCTATCTTCGCGATGATACTTACTTGATTTTTTTAAATAACATGAACCCTTCGACAAATGCAATATCCAATGTATAAATAGTATTGTATAGTTTGAAAAAATGTTATATATTCATGAATGATTTTGTGGAATCACTATACAAATAAAACCAACGGATAAATAAAGAAATGATCTGGCGCATATGAAGCATAACTCACTCGTGTAAAACGTATCTTGATCTATTTTAAATGAAAACCAAGAGACGATACAAATGTCACATTACAAAAAAATACATTCTTACGCATTAATCATGTTCAATCTTACTAGGAATTGGGTGGGAATTTACTTCCACCTAGAAAAATATCAGTACTTACAAAGCGCATCCGGGTCAAAGCGAATGTTGATGGATTTTACGGAACAAAAACATTGTTTTAAATACAGTTTCAGATTAACAACACGATATTGAATGTCGTCATAAAAAGTCGATATGAAATGTTCAAAGCAGCACGACATCAGTTTATTGAACGTTTAATTTTAAAATATATCTTATTTTTCCCCATCAATGATTAGTGGAAACGTCAAGCTCGAAAGTTTAATACCAATGGCATAAAAAGTCTTTAATACATAAACTTGCAATGGTCATTTCATATGGAAACAAAAATTCAACACATCTTATATGCAAAATTTGCAATACATCTTTCAAATACAATACCGTTGTTCGAAGTAAAAAAACGCTTGTTATATGTTTGCCATTGCTAAAGCATTGACTGATAAATAAGAAGAGCTCAATTACAAAATTATGCGCATTTGTTATGCTAGTGTGCATATGAACAAATGACTGTTATGATTATCGGACATATTACTCATTTTTTTTATTTAAGTTTGCTTTTCTCCCTAAAATGTGATAGATGATATTATATTGATGTAATCACTTTACAAACATAATTTTTCAATTGCATGTGTTTTTGTTTATAAATGTATGCTAAGGAATAATAGTTTTAATTAATTAACTTGTCAAAATATAATTAATGCGCAGAAAAGCTTGTAAACCATAATTATGCACACTACTTTAAGTACATTGATGTAACATTGTGTTTGATTATATTGAACATAACGCAAAGTTGAACAAAATAAATATAACCAGTTTTGCTTCAAAATACCTGTAATACTGAAATTTAAGACATCGAGAGTGACCTTAAAAGCACTAAACGCAAAGAAATTGATGTTTTAATATAAACAAATTCAATTAGTTACCACACTTTTGTGCTAGGAACATAACTTTGCAGGACATAATTTGCAAAATGCTCTCAGACGATAATAGCGTGGACGATTTATATATATCTTCTTATTATCTACATTAAACGATCCAAAAAGAAAATCTATCTTTGATCTCTTCATTGAATATTCGGATTTGTTTCAGCAAATATAAGTTCGTATAAACAACGCATTCATATTAAGTTAATATTCTCTTAAATTTGGAGTTTAATTTCGTTTAGTCAAAACGATAAAATTAAATACCGCAAAAAAACACATCATTGCATTTAACCTTTAAAACGACCGCTTCAATATGTACACTGGCATTCATTTTAGCTTTAAATATTGATTTAACGCGTTTCTTCACTGGAGAATTTCTAAATTTACTTCCGAAATTAGTTCAAACTTAGACTGAAGTCTATTAAGTAAATTATTCATTCAAAGTAATGGTGTTGTAGTTTAAATATGCTAACTGGAGCCGCGATACAAAACCGCAAGTACAAAACTTAATAATATGTGAAGTTAAATTTCAATTAAAATGTTATAAATGTTTAATACATCATCTGCTCGCAGACGATATAGCAATTAAACATCACTGCACGACTGAAGACACCATCGCTATTTCGTAGAATCTACATTCGGAAAAGACAGCGATATTCTTATAAGACGAACGTTGGATAACTCTTAATTTTACAAGACGTCTGGCGTTATACACACGCGAAACAGTATCATTGAATGTAAAAGATCCTAGCAGACATAATTATATGAATCAATTAAATACAAATACAACAACTCTCGATGATATCTCATATAAAAAAACAAAGCATCTATGCATATAATAGATAAATGTCCAAATACACATCATGTCAACGTTTTGAATTTTAAAAGTCTTATGATTGTATCGATTTTATATAATGATGATGACTCTTAAACGGATCGTTTTTGTGTGTGGTATAGTATCTTGGTGCTTGTTTTGTACCTTACATCCTTACGCCATAGACTTCGGGACGACCAATTCAGGATAGGCGTTTTCATTCAAGCACGATTCCTGAGAAGGATCCTACGAAAGTTGCAGCAAAACATGGTCGGGAGGTCAGCTTTTATCATTAAAAGGTTCATACGCTTTTTAAATATATTTAACAATAGTTTGGACTTAACTGTTTTGTTTTTGTGTGTAAGACTATACAATTCAATGTAAGGTTCACACTTAACACATCGTATCGAATCATTTCTGTATGTTTCTCGTTGAAAATTCACATCAGATCTACATTTAAATGTGCTTGCTTAAGCAGATACATTTCTTCAATGAATTTAATTTCCTATTACTGGAATTGCATGCTGTGTTTAACCGACTTATAAGTACAAAATTAATTTCATTTTAAACACGGTGTTTTTGTCGTTAAGCTCCGATGTGCATACTTATTTAACCAGATGGAAAGACATTTGAAGCCTTTGGTTACGACGCGGAAAATCTCTACAGCGAATCGTGCGAGAAAGTCGAGCACAAACGATGGTACATCTTCCGAAGGTTCAAAATGTCGTTGTGGAACAAGGGAACTATTTTAGAACACTTGTAAGGATGGGAAAATATTCAAATAAAATTAATTTTTAATGAGCTGACCACATAAATAAATACGCAAGTGGGGCATTAAATGGAATAATGAGTTGTTACAAATAAAAACAAAAACAAATAGCAAATACCTTAATGAATACATTAACGTGTACTTGTTTTTGTTTTTTATTTGTTTGTTCTTTCAGATATGTTCATTCACAATACGTGTCTTTTTAATGAGCAAAAAGTAAAAATGATATACAAATGATATACAAATGCAGTTTCAAACCACTGGGCAAAGGAAGTTTGTAAGTTGTTATAAGATGCCTATCCCAGTGGGTACACAATATATTCTTCGATACAAATTATTGGTAATTATTTTAACCTGAATACACATGAGCAAATAGTAAGATCACTTCAGCCTATTCACAAAGACACTGAAATCGCAGACGAATGTGGTCGCAATCTTCCAGCGTTGACAGTAATTTCACTATCTATAAGGTAAGTGATGACCTTTGTATTATGTATAACCTGTGTTGTAAGACGTTAGAAGAGTAACTTTGAGGGTCTATAAAACTATAGAAAAAAACTAATTTACATGTTTTCCACAATCAACATTTACTTTCAGATTAATGACTGATGACTTTTCGAAGAAATCTGGGAATCAAGTATTAGACTTGAAGTCAGACGACGTTCACTGGGTACTTACAGTTCCAGCAATCTGGAATGATTCGGCGAAACAGTTTATGATATTGGCTGTTGTGCAGGTACATGATTTTGTCATATGTCACGATTCTTGCTGTTTTATTAATACTATTTATGATACATGGTATCTCACCTTCAGAGATATGTTCTGGTTTCACAACTTCTCAGTAAAATTTAAAAATTGTTTCAAATGTCAGGCGGGTATATCAGCTGAACGCCTATACCTGGCACTCGAGCCAGAGGCCGCCTCTATTTACTGCAGACACCTGTCCGTTAAGGAAGATGGGGAATCAAGTGTGTCCTCATTTCCCGTGGGAGAGAAATACTTGGTTTTGGATGCCGGAGGTATTATTGATTGTATTACTTGTTTACGTCTGCTTTAAATATGTTTAGTTTTTTAAGCAGCAGTCATTACTAAAATGCATTTGAAAAAGTCATAATTAATGAACATCATACCAAACAAAATGCTTGGTAAAAATGTTGTGTCGGATATGTATACGTATGGAATATCTCGTAATGTATCTGAAGTAACTCAGCACTTGCATTTATAAGCTTTTATTAGTTCAAAAAATATTAGTGTTTCCTTTGAACCACCTATTTGAGGAGGTAGCTATTTAGGAGTCATTTTGTCCGCACGTCTGTGTGAACGACGTAGGTCGTTCTATCTGTTAAAATAAAAATTGTTCTGTTATGGTATGTCTGTCGCTCCGTCGGTCTATACATAATCTTTCTTTGTGAATGCATGTCCCGTACTATAATAACGCTTTCACGGCCAATGTCGTACTTAACGGTCAAATATTAAAATTTGATTGTCAAAATAAAGCTCTCCGCGCTCTAAAATCCTCGATATAATGAAAGCGTTCAAGGTTAATTGACACAAATATTCAACAGTATGAAAATTTGTGTGGCGCAGATCAGCCAAATGGCTAGCTATTAAATCTATTCCATATTAAGATATTAAACTATATTGACATGAAAAGTGTCAAAAACAGATTTGTTTTTAATTTCATAAACGTTGAAACATTTCAAATAGCTTGATACAAAATGTTCAGACTCGGATACAAGTTGGGGGACATGCTTTCTGTACAAATGTCTCGTGTCTTATTAATATGGACGCAACATATATGAACAAATAATATATTTAAGCTGGTACAATTGACATAACAGTCCATGAGGTTTGTGCGGGCAGCAAACTGAACGAGATTCACAGAACAGGCGGGAGAGACATCGGCGGTACAATGGTGGACGAAGCATTCATCAATTTTCTTACTCAGATAGCAGGTGCATTCAATACTATTTATTTTGGAAACTCGTTAAAATAAATATATTAAAAAATATTATCAGAAGCGAATGTGAACTGTTCATTGTTTGTCCTGTACATATGACGATGGTTTTTGTTTTGTGTATTCAGGTGAAAGTGCATTGCAGCGATTGAAGGATACAAATATGGACGACTATTTTGACCTTCTTCGTTGTTTTGAAATCAAGAAGAGATCAGGGGGAAATAGCAAGGTTACCTTTAAATACCGCTATCTCTATTTGATCATGTTAAAGATGTAACAGGCGTGACGTTGCAAGACAAACTCACATCATCTGGTTACGGCAAACAGGTGTGTATGTTTTTCGATATACATTAAGCAGCTTATGAATATATATATTTAAATAGCAGATTATTCTTTTAAAAACGGCGCATATGTCCTAGTCTGACAATTCGGGTGCTTCATGGTTAAAGACTCTTTAATTATTTTTTTTTTCAGAATAAATCTACCGGTATCTCTTCTCGCTGAATCGGGTCTATTTCAGCACCGCAACTCCAATCACAAACTATTACCCCTGTGCATATTCAAGCACATTAACATTGTTGGTTTAGATGTCACATATTGTGCAATACTTTGGTTTGATTTCTTTTTTTGCATATTTATTTTTGTTAATACATGTTTACATATTAAGCAGACGTAAATGTTTCTATAATACAGGGAATATTAATATATATTTTTTTGAGTTGACCATTTTATCAGAATTAAATAGGTGTTAATTTTATTGCATTTAATAAAACAAAAGACTGCACTTAAATTTAGATTTTAGATTACTCTGGCGGGTGACAAAATTCGCATGGATGCCCATGTCATGCGTTCCTTCTTAAGCAAATCGTTGATAAATATCGTCGACTTTGTGTCTGGTTTGCTTCAAAAGCCCGAATGCTACGGCGTGGATGCTATTCTGATGGTGGGAGGTTACTCGGAGGCGTTCCCGCTACAGGAAGCAATCAAGAAACAATTTCCGAAGCTACGCAGTATTGTCCCACCGGAGACGGGGCTTGCGGTACTAAAGGGTGCAGTCATATTCGGTCATTGTCCAAATGCAATTATTGAACGCGGTTCCAAATAGAACTGTAGTATACAACCAGGATACATGTTCATCCTTTGTCCATCTTTTATCCTTTGCAAAATGAAGCAACTCGGTATAAAGATGATTCTCCAAATCTGTTGGACATGGTGATACAATTGTGTTAGACAAAGTTGATTTAAGTGAAGATATCAATGTACGATTAATTCAGTGATGATTTATGCCAGTAAATTAAATATTGATAACACTTGAATTAATGATTAAGCAAAAGCATGTGCAATGTACTCGTTCAAACTCGTATAAAAGTAATTCTTTCGTGTAAAACGAAATTCTGTTTGGCAACAGCCCTAAATTATAATTAAGTTATTATCTAAGTTTATATTAATATAATAAGTTTGATACTTTTAATATTTCATTGCGAAGTTATTATAAGAGAACGGCTTTATGTTAGGTAGCTAGCCATTATTTTGTATTTGGTTTATTGAGTGCTTAATATTAATTGTTTACATCACAAATTTCGTTTCGAACGCTCGATTGTATCATTAATGACACGACTCATATCATTAAGTGTAATTGCCAACTTTTGAAAATAAAATCATTTCAACCGCAAATTCAACGCATCAACTATACGAAAGTAGTATTCCGTGAATCATTACTGGGATGTTTAGAATGAGGCTTTAAGACCATCTGTTTAACCCATTACTAAAGATATCTACATGTATGTAATTTAATGCATTAACCTTTTTCTTTATAGGGCAATGTTTCTTTCAAATTGGTACAACTGATTAATTTCATGTGTTAACAGTTTGCTATTATTAGACATGTTTTGACATCTTTATGTTATATATTTATCGACGGTTCCGCAATAAGTCCGTATGTCGATAAATGCATGCCATAAACCAAAATCAACATAGTTCCATTGATACATCACTGCGTCGAGTTATTTATTTATCTTACAACTAATTTCACAAACCACATACACTGATCAGAAACAGATTTACATTTTATGTTTATGGTTGTATATTAATGTGTCTATTAGATACAAATTATGTCAATGACAATTTCAAAATACTGATAAGACCCGAGAGCGTACTGGTAAACATATAGACAAAAAAACTGTGCTATCTTTATTACTTGTTTTGGTTCGTTCAAAATTATTGTAAATAATAATCAATCATAAATCAATCTTAAAATTACAAACTGCTTAATGATTTTATATATGTATTTTAAGTTGTAATTCAAATAAGCATGACCAAATATTCATTTTTATGTTTAAAAAAAAAATCAATTAAAAACAAAATCAGTTGGGGACATGCGTATATATTCTTTGTTTCATTTAACCTTCACTGCAGTTAAATTTTAAATGTTAGTCTATAGCTTTTGTCGTTTTTATCCATAATTCGCATTTAACTTAAACGATTTGCTATTATCAGTTGTTATTCTTTGAAAAACACATACTAGACGGAACTGCCCATTATGTGTTTAAAAATATAATTTTAAACATAAATCTAATGTCCTGTAAACACTACGTAATCATGATAATCAATACATTGGTATAACGCTTGAATAACAGCGCTGAGCTCTGCCAAAAATAGATAAATTTCGGGTAGAGCGTTACAAAGAATTGCAAACAAATTACTTCCGCCTAGAGCTTTGTCGGGGCGACATTGAAGTCGAATCTGGAGTTCGAAATAATTAAGAAATAAAAAACTAAATAAACTTTCAGAAGAAGTAGTACCAGAAAATAAACGAAAGCATAATTTTATTCTATTGCATTCAATTTTACCGCTGTACATCAGAAAAACCCTTGTGGTACACAAGACATGTACACTGTTGCGGAAATCCCCATTAGTCCATGCAGATGCGTTCATAAATCACATACACATTTTAAATTCTTCAACAAATACGAGTAAGTGTTTCGGAATTTTTATTAATTATACATTTTATTGAAGTAAACAGTACTTGATTAATGGTACAATAGCGTTTAAGATGGTACAATATACAGATAATTAATATAATTAATATTATATAACATAACTCGTTCTTATTCTTATGTTGGTTTAAGATTACGAAAATAAAGTGTTGACATTGAAATCGTATATACTCGCTTTAAAGCTAGGGTGCATGTATTTTCAATGGATGTTATCTAAGTATATTTAGTAATCATTTTAAGCACAAGAGTGCACTTGTGTTTAAGGATTCACTGACAGGAACACTTATAATAAATGAATGCTATGCATCCAAACTAAATTATCATATGCTATGTTTGGATGTTACAAATATATGTATTAAGTGTAAACACGTTTTGTAAATAAAGACAAAAACATACAAGCGAGTTATGTTTTTACATTGCATTAAAGGAACTAAGGTCGACAAAAACAAATTAGTATCCGATACATATATGACGATAGCTCGCTTAAAATACATTGTTATCCCACAAAATAAAAAAATGGAGACCTTGCAGTAAATGTTAATTACATTTGGCACTCCATTTTTGGCAATAAAACTTGTTTCAATATAATATTTATTGCATCAAGACAACTTTAAAGGTTTGAAAGGAATATGCTGGATGGAAATACAATGTACCATTAAGGAGCGGTTTCCTCGTCAGAAAATCCTCGTTCCAACGGAGGCGGTGCCTTAAATGAAAGCAATAGCAAATACATCTTATGAACAGAAAAAGCACCTTGTTTCCACAAAGGAGAGCCACAGGCAGCTAAGTTATTAAAACAATTTTTATTTTTTGTCTTCCCCACCGTCATCTCCGGACCCTTCTCCCCCCCCCCGATCCCACCCTCCGACCCCAGGTCCTTTGATGTTTGGTAAAGGTTGATATGTTTGGACCAACGTTCTTTTATTCGCCCCCCTCCCCCCTCCACATCTCTGGACCCTTCTCCCATATTGTCCCAGGTCCTTTGATGGTTGGTTAAGGTTGATGCATATGTTTGTTACCAACGGTCTATATGATCTTGGCAAAAAATACAACGACGAAAAATCCTCGTTCATATTGATTCAATATACACAAGGTATGAAACACACTATACGCCTATGATGACAAATTTTAGAACACCGAAATCATCTGGGGTATCGTCGATTCGATACGCAAACTCATGGGTGTTACCATGCAAACGCACATTATCTAGCGAACGAATATTTAAGTAAACATATAACCCGTATCATTAACTTCAAATACTGACAATATTAAATGTTTTTCGTACATCTCGCACAAAACGTTATGTAAATAAACATTTTCATGTCGAAGTGCCTGTAAGTCAGTTCGTTTTTATTGGTCAGAGCATCGCACTTCACCAAATCCTCAGAACAATTAGCCAATCGGATGAAGCGTTTCAAAACTATATCAATTATATATTCATCGCCATTAAAGTATTCATATTTTTGCAAACTAGCATTATGATAAATACGGGCTGTACAATAACTGTTTATGGACAGGATATTAACATTTTAAAGTTGTAATACAAACTTGTTTGTTCTTTTAATGTAATAATGATTGAGAGAAATCTTCCCACCGCATGTGTGCTGTCACAAGGTTAGATTTACATGGACTTTAGAATATATCCATTGCAAAGTATTAAATCATTGTCATGTTAATAGGGAAACAAACTCGATGACGAATCCTCCTCTTCCTCCGTTGGGAAATGCTATGGCCCTTTGCGTCGCTTTTTTTACTTTCGTCCGATATAAAGTCATGCAAGGTTGATACTGTAAACATGTAAAGGTTAATTCATCCAGGGCAGCTTTGTGGAAGAGAAAAGGCTTTAATTGCAAACCATTGTTACTACCGGTTAAAAAACTTTAGGCACTATTGAGTTTAAACAAATAAGAAAAATGATTGTAAGGGGAATAATCCTTTCATTTGATTGTAAAACATCGAACACATTTACCCCTTATTGTATCGACACACACCCACATATACAAATAGTATTAACATACGAATGTACACGACGGTGTCAGATAAATTTTGCCCGTGAGATAAAACTCAATATTATCAAAACGGCCGACTTTCCTCCAACGAAGTCATTTAATGGTATGTTAAAGAACATGTGTTATTTTCTACAATTATTGTCACTAATGTCATTAAAAGTGTGATGAAGAGTGTAGTGTGTGTAGGACAATAGTACGTTGTTGTTGTTATTTTTTTAATAATATACGCGTGTATAGATCACGCATCTTTTTGTTGTATCATTGCTAGTATAATTTTCGTTTTTATAAACTTTCGCCTCAGTCTATACGGTTATACTTTTAGGTATTACATTCATTTTCATTTATTTTCATAGTATATTACTGTTACATAAACAACCAATCTATGTTATATGAATCCTTTACACCTAATATTGCTGCTTCTTCCTGTATGTTCACGATGATGATCTGAACTATTAACTATATGTTGCTATATTCTTAAATCGTTTTGTAAAAAGAAGTAAGGTAGTTGATACGTGTTCGTAATTTCATTTCATCGTGCCTCACACAGTTGTAGCTCTGTTGCTCTGGTCTCCTGCCTACCATTGAGTAATTTAATAGTAATTAAATTGAATGCGTTTTAATTCCCTTTTATTACTGTTTAATTTGAGTTGCATTGCTATGAGGTTAAATTGTATTTACACTAATATGTACCATGAATATCGCTGGGCCAAGTATGAGGTTGAGCGCTCTATAACCGGTTTAAACCCCCAAGTGCTTGACCGTTCCTAGGCGGTGACCCCAGTTTATTCTACTATGTGTGTATGTTGTTTCGTTTTGTGTGTACTGTACTGTTTTGGCAATTGGTCACTTGCCATAAATAAAGGAGCATGAAGGTGTGTATACTAGAAATGCAATACTGCTGCAGCTTCTTGAGTTTCACTTCTTTATATTGATTGGTCTAACATAGCTTGGTTAAATCCATATTCCGTGAAAGCACACACACTAAACTCAAATAATTAACATTAGACAACTATAGCATTCTAAATCAATGTAATTGCATTAATTACTGAATTCAAATGACAATTTACTTTTCTCCTTAAAACTGTTAAAACTGTTTTAAGCACGATTCATTAACATATACCAACCAGTTTTAGGCAGTTCCATATTTTTAACTTTGAGTGACAATTGGTTCAAAGAATAACGCGTTTCTAAATAGGAATTTAACGTATGATACCTTGACATATGAGCGGGGCTAAATTGTTTTATCAGTGACTTTATATCATTGAAAGTATGCGAGATGTATTTGTTTTCTTGGTTATACGTCCAATAACACTTAACTCATCTTTGGTCAGATTCATACACGTTATTATGCTATACTGGCATACTAAAACTAACTTAAAACAATCATTAACACAAGCGGATTGTATTATAATATATACTCACAACTATGTAACATTATCTCTTTTCACACGTTTGTCTTGAAACAGTGAATGTCAATTATATATAGACGGGTGATTTGTATACATTTAAAATATATCATTCTGCAGTAAATGATTTCCTTTTGGTAAGCATTCTTATTGTGCATAGTGACATAATACAATAATTGCAAGGACAAAGGGTTGTCACGAAAAAAAATAAAAATACAGAGGACCGCCCATTGTGTGCTTTTCAAACACAATTATATTGCACACTCATATCTCGTTTAGTTTAAGGTAAGATTAGACAAGTATGCTGTTTAATAAATACACTGGTTCCGCGATTGCATTTTAATACGATGCGTGGTACCAGTACAGGATACAATTTGCGTACACGATTACGTTTTTCAGGGAATTGTAAACAATAAACTTCCGCATAGAGCTTTGTCAAGTCGAAATAAAGATTGTGTCTGGTTTTCAGAATAAATAGTTAATATTTCATCTTTTCCTTCACGTTTGTAAAAGGTATCTACCATTTCGCAAGATCCATGTGTACACAATTCCCTTTATTTTAATTTTATTTTTAACATTTAATCTACGGATGTACGCAAGCTTATTTATAATCCTTAAAACCGATTTATCTTCAAACCGCTTTAGACTATATGATATCGAAACTGAATGCATATTTCATAAATCGAAACTGTTCGTCTAGAGAAAATGAAAACTGGTATACAAGTTTAATAATATGTTCTATATTGATAAATGCGAGTACTTTTTTTTAGATTTGCTTAACTAATATCCTTTTTTTCGCTATTAATAAATACAATCATTGCATAAGGATATACTCATGTATTAGAATTTTAAACTGTTAAACACAAATGAAGAAACGGAAAAAAAAAGATCTTCATCTACTTATTAAAACACAAACATGTTAACAAGTGAACCTATGATTAACATTGATATATCGTAAAATGATAAGTAGTTTTTTTTCACTAGCTCGACTGAACCATTTTTATGCTACCCTTTTGTTATATTCCAAGTGCGTGTTCGATCATATTTAATTCATTTGATCATTTTGCTTAATTTACTATCGAGTTTGCGATTAGTATTTCTACATTCAATCATTTGTATAATATATAAGCTATTATTTTACTAATAGCACTAAAGGTGTAAGTGGAAACAAATGACTTAAATTGTGGCCTATAAATAGTTAAATCAGAACACCTATCGATAAACTATTCTATGAATTAAAAGGGAATTTACTCCCCCCTAGAGAAGTGGGCAAGTCAGCTGGTCTGAAGGATAGCCTTGCTTTGATCATGGTATGGAAATGATTTTGTTTTATATTTTTCGATAATCATTTTTAAAATAACGAAAGTACCATTTTGTCTTACATATGGCTTTATTTGATTTAAAACAAATTTCAAAAGCATTTTACTCAGATTCTATTAAAATAGCCTTAAATATACACACAACTATTCGAAATCGAAACGAAAAGTAAATTAAAAAAAAAGCAATATTTAATTTATGATGACATCTCAATTAATCGTTTCTTTTTGTTAATCTTGTAAACTTCTTTATCCGAAATTCGACTACAGTCAAAGCCGAATAAACATACACATTGAAGGAAGGACGTCATTGGACAATATCGTCGTGTGACCGTGTTTTACTTAAAGCCTCTGACCTTGAAATGAAGTACATGTTAATCAATACAGATAGATGCGATTTGAAAATGTGCACAATTGTCATTAAATCTATAGCCTAGTTAGCAAGAAATTTATTATTTTTCAAACGGTACCGCTTTTTCAAACCGAAAGTATGATTTCTATACGTATACGTATACGTCCATTTCGACACACGCGATTATTTTTAAGTTTTTAAGCGCAAAAAAGACGGATTTCTACCTTGTAACCACCAGATATATTCTAATTGGCATAAATAAAATTAAATCTATAGCCTGGTTAGCATGCAATTTATTATTTTCAAACGGTACCGCTTTTGAAACCGAAAGTAGGATTTCTAGACGTATACGTCCATTTCGACAAACGCGATTATTTTGAAGTTTTAAAGCGCAAAAAACGGATTTCTACGTTGTTACCACCAGATATATTCTAATTGGCATAGATAAAATATGTTTCTTATTTATAATTAAATTTACTATTCCAAACAAGTTGTGTGGCTTTAATGACTGAATAATGCAAAGCAATTAGAAGTTATATTCCGCTGAAGAAAAAACCACACGATAAAAGCTGTACAACTCTCGCATATTCTGAAACCGTAACAATGTTTGAGCTTATTAGACTAATTATGTTTTGTTTTTTAAATAGCTTTGTTATTGAGGTAAGTAGTGTCTCCCATGTATTTAGAAGCATTTAAAAAGGACTTGATCACATATTAAATATCTGACATTTCTTAAAACGTGAACTAGAGATATTATAATACATCGTTTATATGCAAAATAAAGGATTTACATTTCTTTTCCGGTACAATTGCTGATCACACATGGTTCTATTATAAGAAGTAAAATATCTGAAGCCTCATTTGTATATGACGGAAAGGTCAGTAATTAAGGCGTTAGCCTTTGAATTCTGAGGACCCGAGTTCGATTTTGTTTATCTGAGTTTTTGTTTCACTTTCCTTGTTAAAGGTTTTATGCTTGAACGTTAAGTTATTATTCTGCAATATTTTCAGTTTAAACATTTGAATGACATACTCTTAAATATTAAACAATATGTGACCAAGTCCTATTCAGTCTTTATAATGTTCAGTTTGTGTCGATATGAGTCCATATAATTGTTTTTTGTGTATATATTTGTTTTTCAAAAGGCTTCGAAACGAGAGGCTCTGGTGGTTGCAGCTATAGACTTTGGGACGACCTACTCAGGTTGGGCGTTTTCATTTAAACACGATTACGAAAGGGATCCTACGAAAGTGTCTGCAAAAACATGGAGCGGAGGCCAGCTTACATCATTAAAAGGTTCATAATTTTCATTTGATTTTCATCATGATAATTCGTATACTGACTCTATGGTAGTATGATGTACATATTCTCATATAATATGTCTTATTACCAAAATATGATAGATATGTTTACTATATGAATTGGTCGATATTGTAGAAGTCGTCATACACTCCGTTATTCATGTCAAATGTTATACTGTGTCAGTGGCGCTTCTTATATTTAAGATTTAGTAAATATGTGTAATCTGGAAGTATTAATGATTCCAGAAAATATGCAACAATTTTTTAACGAGTAAATCCGGTTAAATGTATGCAATTATTTTACTAAATATATTAAAGCGCCTTTCCGTGGACCTGGTTGTCATTTGATAAAAGGAATTATGTTACTCAATAAAGAGATTATTCTGGTTTATGCATATTCTGACAATTATTGTACAGCATTCTTATCGTAAAGGTCCCACGTGTGTCCTGATAAGACCAGACGGAAAGACCCTAGAGGCGTTTGGGTATGAGGCGGAAACTCGCTACAGTGAATTGAGCGAGGACGATCAACACAAGAAATGGTACTACTTTCGAAGATTCAAAATGTCACTGTGGAAAAAGGTACGTGTTTTTTTTTGTGTACAAACTTTAAATTGTTTTTTTACTACCATTATTTAAATGTATTTTTTAGCTTCAGATTAAGCCAAATTGAAAAATCGAGGAATTCAAGGTGATATGTAAAATTTTGAAACTAGACATGGAATACTAGTCAAAACATTCACTGTATATTTCGTACAAAACACCTTTATGGGGAAAGAAATATGGCTGTTAACAAACAACAATAGAAGAATAACGTGCTAACTATCTACCATGTCTAATCTTAATTGATCGAAATAATAACACATGTTAAGATACTTGTTTTAATGGAGACACCATTCAATAATAGGCTTCCTCGGCTTTAATAGTTTCTACAATTTGCGTGTTTAGCTCAAGTGTGCACAATTCAACCAGGGTAAGCTTTTGTGATCGCCTTTTATTCTTCATGCGTTGCCTGTAGTCTGTATACTTTCCATTCAGACGAAATCCCATTCTAAACTGCAAGTTTTTCTAATTGTTCCGGTCCGCTGCACTTGAAAGTCTTCAGAGCTTACAATGGTTTACACATGAAAACTTCAAACTTTATTTCTGAAACCAAAAGGCTCAAAGGTTGAATATTAAGTGTGAAACTTCGTAGATTATTTGTTCACAAAAATATGTTTACATCATGCCAGTGACCACCCCATGGTGACTGACATATATACCGACATAGTAAATAACTTTTAAAAGTCGTCTCTTGTATTGTTAAAAGTGAAACATTGGTGTGTGTTTTTATGCCCCCTTTCGAAGAAAAGGGGGTATATAGTGTTCGCACTGTCCGTCAGGCGGTCAGGCTGTCAGGCCGTCAGGCTGTCGGTCTGTCACACTTTTCGTGTCCGCTTCAATTTCAGAAAATTCAGACTGAAAAACAGATAATTGGATTTTTTTTATCATTTTTGGCGGCCAGCTTGGACGCCATCTTGGATTACAAAAAACGTACCATCACGCGGCACGTCCACCCAAAATTTTCTGTTACTTCAGACATTTACCTTAAAAATGATATATGAATCAGCTTTCACTCTTTTTTACACACTGGAGGTGCCCAGGGACTGTACTATAAATAACATGAATTAGTGTGAGTAGTGTCTAATATTATGAGCGTAGGCACCTCTCTTACAGTTTGTGACAGCAACCGCAAACTAAATCGTTTTTGTCACGGTGAGCTCTTTTATGGCATTCAGGCTGAAATCTCATCTGACAAGCTTTCACTTGCACTTGAACCAGAGGCAGCGTCCGTGTACTGCAGGCATCTTAATGTACAGAAAGATGGAGAATCCAGTCTTTCGACACTTAGGACGGGGAAGAAATATTTAGTTTTAGATGCAGGAGGTACGACGGTCTTAAAGTATAAGTTTGTTAGCAGTTTCTAGATTGCTGCTTTAAAATTTTCTTTTTTTATGCATGGTTAAATAGCTTTTTTTTTTATTAAATCAAAGTCATAGTTATGTCCTTTAAAGAAACGGAGGTATATTGCTTTTCACTTTTCCATGGGTCGGTCGTTGAGTCGGTTTGTCGAATTGTCAATTGTTCCGTAAGACTATTTTTTTGCGATAGATATACAGAAAACACTTTAATCTATGATCATTTAAGTTAGTTGTATGGAACGGACGAAAACTCCAATACGTTAGAGGTCTACAGATCAATGGTCTATTCATGGTGACCTTACCATGAAGTCCGTTTCCGAACACTATCCTTAGTATCCTCTGATCTGTGTGTATCCACTATTTATGCTGGCTATTTAAGAGGAGATGAAGACGCCTTTAATTTGTGAGGCAACCAGTTCATAAGTTAATAGAATAGATATATTGTCGACAAGTGAATCGTTTTCGAATGATATTTCTAGAATGCTTTGACCACCACCACCTCCACCACCACCTCCACCACCACCTTCACCGCCGCCACCACCACCACCACCACCAAAATCACCACCACCACCACCACCATCATCTAAATCGGAATTTTGGTCACTTGGGACGCAAATAAGACGCTTATAAACTTTAAGGAAAACTGGAACAGGGTCAAAATCAAACTCGTCTGTTGATACCAAATTGTTTCCCAGCGGACCAATTTGTTTCCACGTGATATTCGGAGAACGCTTTTAAGTACATGTTAGCTTGCAATTTACTCGGACGGAAATGAATTAGGTATTTAGACTTCAAAGTAAAAAGGCACAAGTCAAGGTCACAAGGTTTCAAACCAATATCTAGAGATCTCTTCAACTTATGATCATTGTAATGAATATTTTGGCAAGTCTTGATAGAATAAATAAGAAATGACCCCTGGATGACCCTAGAGTTGTTAAACTGGTCATCAACAAACTTTCATCGAATAATGCCCCTCCCGTCAAAACTCGCCATTCTCTTCAGGGGTCGTATGTTTTGAGTTGACTTGTTTAGCTAAATAACTTTGAAGTTATTTTAAATCATGCGCCTGGAGTGAAAATTGGCGAGGCCAGGGATAGAAATGTTTAATAAAGTTTTGCTGTTGTTTTTTTTACAAAAAACCTTACATCACTTATCTGGAAGCACACATCCCGAATCCTTGATGTTTAGTACGTTACATAATATAAAGTGGTCCTCTGCGAAATTTGCGAAATCATGCCCCCTAGGTTAAAACTGGTCACGTCACAAAGGGTTACATTATATTATATATCCTTAAAAAACATTTCCAGAAATATAATATTTAGAAAGTACGTCATATTGATGTCATGGATAAAGTGTGTTCAGATAAAGCCACTGGTCTTAAATCTGGCCAAGCCCAGTTCTGGCTTTGGCATGGGAGGGGGGGGGGNACGTTTTATAGTAGAATACATTTTATTTGAAACTAAAAAGCCCACAACTTTTACTTTTGGTATGTAACATCAGATTTTGGTCATCCACACAGTTTTTTTTAAACGGGCCAAGCTCGAGTCGTTGGATTTTTAATATGAACTACAAGTATAATAAATTTAAACATTTTCTTCGTTTGAACTACAAGACACAGAGATTGTAGTTTTACTATGTACAATTTTAAAGAAGTCTTTTGCCAATTTGTTTTTCAAACCATGCCACAGGGTCACTCATGTTAGATACGTCTACAATTCAATTACAAATACATTCTCTTCAACTGCTTATGTTCATGATTTAGCTGCAAGATCTTGAGAGAAGCAACAGGCATGTATAATAAGCATCTCTTCTTTAAACAAAGATATGGCAATTTGGACGCAATACATGAGCTCCCTAACGGTCGGGTAAAAAAACAATGTCAATTTAAAATTATCATTACGTTTACCCAGTATGCTTTATTGATCATTTACCAAATCATCATTCAACTAACATATTTCAGGTGGAACAATTGACATAACAATTCACCAAGTGTGCGAGGGAGGAAACCTCAAAGAGATCCACAGAGCAAGTGGCGGTGATTGGGGAGGAACGAAGGTCGATGAAGCGTTCATGGACTTTCTTGGCGTGATAACAGGTGCATACTATCTTTATTTCTTGTCGTACTGTACCAAGCAAAGTATTTTTCGTAGATGATTTTTGTATGCCAAAACACTGTTGTATTAATCTGGAGATTGCACAATTTGTTTTACGTCCAGATGGAAAGGCGATACAGCGATTTAAGGATGAGAGTATGGAAGACTACATCGAACTGCTCCGTGATTTTCAAATAAAAAAGCGAGCTATTGACAGCACCAAGGACGGAAAAGTTACTATCAAAATACCAGTATCACTCTCCGATCTTGCAAAAGATGTAACAGGAATGTTGTTGCAAGATAAATTGAAAACGACACGTTATGGGAAACAGGTTTGTATAATAAACAGTGTAATGAATTGGCATTGATTGGTTATTGTTTTGTTTTTTCTTCATTCTATAAGACTTTTATTGTTATTTTAATAGGTATTAAAATTAAAACGTTTTAGGTAAGCGTTGCTGCTGGGGGTAAACTTCGACTTGATGCAGATGTAATGAGATCTTTCTTCAGTTCATCTATGTCTAAGATAGTCGACCATGTGTCCGGTTTGCTTCAAAAATCAGAATGTTCCGGAGTTGAAGCTATTCTGATGGTGGGTGGATATTCGGAGTCGTTGCTGCTTCAGGAAACAATAAAAAAGCAGTTTTCGAAGCTGAAAATCATCGTACCAACAGATGCCGGCCTTGCAGTTCTAAAAGGAGCTGTCATATATGGTCATTGTCCATCCGCGATTACCGAACGAGTCTCCAAATATACATACGGTGTGGAGGTCGCAGACCTGTTTATTATTGGGGAACACCCTTTGTCGAAACGAACAGTATACGAAGACGGTTCCACTCGGTGTAAGGATGTTTTCTCAAAACTCGTTGAAGCAGGAGATAAGCTAATCGTGGGTGAAATTCAGAATGAAAAGTCTTATTCACCAATTTACGATGATCAAAAGTCGCTGGCACTTCCAATTTATGTGACAAGTGACAGAAATCCTAAATATACAACTGATGTTGGATGCAAACAGATTGGCTCTGTTGAGGTCCCTCTTGCCGGAAGTGGAACTGATAGGGCAGCTACGGTTCGTATGATTTTCGGTGGGACGGAAATAACTGTAGAGTGTGAGGAAAAGTCTACCGGTAGAATTACGAGGTTGATTATTGATTTTCTGATGTAATTCCGGATAAAAGCGGACCAATATCTGCTGAATAATTGCATTATTTCATTCTTAGACTAATTGAATGTGTGATCTAATCGCGTACCGTAAAAAAACAGCAACAGCAACCAACATATAATACATTTCTTTGTTTTTTATTTGCGTTGCTCCATTAGCATTTTTCGCAAATAAAATGCGCTAGTGGTTTGGGAAACCATATCCGTGAGATACGTTATTATTGCGATTATTTTAATGACACACATTATGTAAAATGTCTATTCATTATAAAAAAAAATAGCCCAAAATGGACATTCAATGAAATAATTGTTTTGTGTAAGATCATGTTAAATTCTTTAAAACAATGCATTGTGAATATTGTCATTTTCTATTTAAATGAGTTTAATGTATGTATAATATATGTGTAAAAAATATTATGTTAGTTCTTTTAACTCATTTAAAGTTTGTCAAGAGTTCGAAATTAGTTGTTATTAAAAGTGAGGTAGAAAACGCCATTTATCATTAAAATAATTTGAACTAAAATAGTTGTGATATGGTTGGTGTAATTAAAATTATTCAAAATGTGTTTTCATTAATCTATATGTCGTCATTAAAGCTTTGGTAATTTGGAATTATCTTGTCATTTGTGAATTGTTTTTGTCTGGTTAAATTATTATTCTTATTGTACCAAATCAATTTCTTTAT
This sequence comes from Dreissena rostriformis, assembly GCA_007657795.1. Classification (NCBI taxonomy): domain Eukaryota; kingdom Metazoa; phylum Mollusca; class Bivalvia; order Myida; family Dreissenidae; genus Dreissena; species Dreissena rostriformis. Next base: position 63,647 of record VMBQ01001930.1, read on the forward strand.
TGTATTACATAACCAAAAGTATTAAAAGACTACATTTTAGTCTCGCTTCATTGAGCTTTAACTTAAACAATACATTAATAGAATTACAATACCTGAAGTGTTTAGCGGGATGGAATGAGTGGGGGGATCGTAAGTGGTTTACAAGACTCGTCCAGACTTAGCTCATAACTCTGTTAGGGACTTGTTTTTGTTTTCTATTTATAAAAAAAATGTAAACCTACAATATCAGATCCTGGGTTACAAATCGGCCCAGTACCAAGGAACTTCATCAATGTCATTCTACGTGTATATTAATACCAAATTCATTGGAATCTGGTCTGTGGTTTTGATGTTTTTTTTTTTGTTTTTTTTTAAATATATGTCATACACAGGAACTAAGCATCGGAAATGTTTGTAGCCTGGTCAAAATGTGTTCTTGCAAACTGAAAGTGGGCTACCAAAAGAGTGCGAATACACCACAACTGGAACCTATACTGCTTTTGTTGAGATGAAGATTATGACAAAATGATACCGTGTGAAAACGATTATTGCCACTACCATTTGTTCCATTTTAAGTGTTTGAGTATGAGAACTAAATCAAGAGATGCTTGGTTTTGTTCCGTGTCTATGAAATGAACAAATTAATTTGATTACCGATCATGTATGTGCATTTGGTGATGGTAACCGTGTTTCTCACAGAGATTTTAAAATGCATGTCTCTTTTTCAATGTGTCATTTTTAACATGTTTTTTTTTTTAAATAATAATCTTGTATAATGTTGATTGACTGAAAAATAAATCAAATTAGTAATTACATTGTTGTACTAAGTTTACACCTATTTATTTTAGCTTGATTCAATCAAAAGCGTTGGGCCTATTAAAACACTCGAGTCCGTTTCCTGGGTAGAGCATTAACTTAAGGAACGCTTTCATATAGGGATACAACCATGGATATAGTGATCGCTACGTGGACATTATGTCCACTACGCCACCGCAACCTTTGAACCTTTGAACTCAATATAATTTTACCAGACCATAGCATGTTTTCTTTTAGTGCAATTTGTGTTGCTCCCACATGTTATGTTAATTTTCAGCCGCAGGATTCTGGGTCAGTATCCACAAAGCATCTCTAAGCATCTTTTTGATCACTCATCAACGTGTATATTAATAAAGAACATACTCACAACAATTATTATTTTATCTTGTAATCAATTCAGAAATACCTTTAGAATACCATAAAAGAATGATTGTTTATAGTTGACGAACATACGTTAAATCCACATGCTGAACGTCATAAAAAGAAGTAAGTAAGTCAGCTTTGCATGTCATAAACTTTAATCAAGGATCAACTATACCAATATAAAAAGATTTAATAAACTATATTCTATATCATGCATAGGTTACAGTACAAACTCTAGCCAATAGTACATTATAGAATGCAAAGGTATGATTCATTCAACATAAACACTGGACAAGAACATCACTGAATATGCAATACAAGTATATTAAATGATACTTCCAACATTAGATTATGAAACCTTATTTTACCCTTCGATGTTTCACATGCATTCAGTTACTTCAGTTAGGTGCAATGGTTACTTGGGTGGGGGGAAATGAAGTCGTCTATTATGTTAATAGGTCAAATGTTAAGGTCACAGAGACTTTATGGGAAATTGGTTCCCTCACAATATCTAGATAACGCGTTTACCTTGTATCATTGAAAAAGCTGTGCTGGTTACTGTGAATAAAGAAAGATACTTGTTGATTTTTAGGTAAACATATATCACATGAGCTTGTAAAATGAAAATTGCTTTCTCGCAATATCGAGACAATGCTTCGATTCAAATACATTATTTTTCTGGTTATTCTCCTGTTTAAACCTGATGCACTCGCATCTATACTGTTTAAAATACGAAGCGTATCCATCATTGCCGTAAATCCTAGCATCAAACGTACCAGGACAAGCAATGCCAAGGCCGACAATTAATTGTCTTATGAGGAGATGCACTCAAGAAGTAAAGGCTCGCTTCAATCGACACAGAGTAACCTTCATTGCAAACGTTCTCTGTTAATCTCAAAGTCGATAGTTTGAGAAACTTTCATCTGCTTGAGGCATCGTTCATCTATCAAATCAATAACATGGTCAACAGCATTGTAACCTAGGTCCGTGGTATCCAAATTACCATGGCATAGCTGACAAGTGAAAACGAAGCTCTTCAAAACAATGTAAAGGACCTGGGAAACCGAGTCTTGCTCCTTAAGAAACGCGAAGACAATTAAAAAAGACAGTAAGTGTAAATGTTTGTGTTGATCTGCGTGACCGAACGCGAATCAGATAACATTTTAGATGTTGTCACTAACAGATTCGCAAAAATAAGTTCTAGAGTTACCTTGAATGAAATCAACAATATACACAGACGACCAAGCCCAGAAATGCCACCTTCTCAAAGAACGCATCAATGCCGCCTCGAGAAATACTCATCAATTTCACAACAGCCTTCTAAACCCGCCAGAACGTTCTTTCACTACTCAAATCGCTTAGTAAAGGGATTCATCTCATCGAGGAGCTGATTTTTGTTGTGGGGATGCAGTATTTGGTATCCTAGTACATGTGTCCTATTTCCAGTAAACCATGGCTTTCGGTGAGAGATAGAGTAACGTGTGATCGTAACAAGTTTAAGTACGTGTTTGTCTTGTTTATTGCATGGTTTTGGGTCTCGTTTGGAAGTTCCGCAAATGAGCTCCACGAAGTAGACTGTTTTACAGTGTTGGTTAGTTTGGTAATTTCTTTCATGAACATATGATATTTTACAGTTGAAACTATCTTATGTGCACTTGCACTACCTATGGCGATTTTATACGTAATAGCTAACACGCACACGAGTTCAGAAACAGAAACATATCTTATATTGAAATCTGTTTGAGGTTTAGTGAAAAAATCCTTGCCTAAAAGGAATTTTCAATTGTCTTATTTTTGTTTGTACCGTTTCTTCTGAACTTTTTAAGAATTGTGTTATTCATAGACGTTTTATCTTTAGAAAATAAAAGATAAAGAACTTTCATAATGACCTTCATTAAAACATACAATGCATTGACACTGTTTCAATTTATAAGCGTATTTGTAGTTCTTAAAATGGAATACACAATTTGCAGATGCATGCATTCATACTGTATTAACATGGCTGTTTTCGCTGAAACGTTTATATTTTATTAAATACGTATAGAAACTTGATGCACGCTATACCTATCTACAAAACATATTTTTTTTTGCAAATATTGCGTTAACACATTCGATATAGCGGTAAAAATATACAATATTTATATTTTTACATACGAGAATTTTCGTTTTAATGTGAATATTATACGTTTGATGTCGAGTAGTGATAATTCCACACACGCAAAACCAAACAATGTTATTAACAACACTTAGCACACACCTGTAAATAAAGGTAGAATGTGGATGTAAACATAACACAATAATGATAAATACAAGCGACAGCCTAAACTTACACGCACCATGTCTAAATTCAACTAAAACCATTATTTTAATCTTTTGTTGCTTCGTTGTCGTACCTGCGTTTGTCCACATTCGGAAACTGAGTTACGTTGTTATGGAGCTCAATAGATGTCAGTCTCGGCACAGTTGTCAACGGCGTCAGCTAAACGTTTGCATTATCATTTATTAGAACTTTCCTCTGTTATAAAACAATCACTGTAACCTTTAAATTGTACGCATCAATTACAAAATAAAGGCAACTAGATGTTTTCCGAAAGAAGGATACAGTGCTACAATAATGCTGCTATAGCAATCGCTTTTATGCGCATCAGGTGCATCATGAATGAATATTTGTATTGCTTAACTCTGCTGGAAAATGTAGTTACAGAAATGTACGTCATTAGCTTATCGAAAACAGTAATAGCTAATGGCTGTTTTTTCAATACCCATAGCTATAAAATATACCATATTTTATAAATACTTCTTTCTATGCGACAATGTTTTAGTAAAACTCCATCAATAAGTTGCCTCAATTGCGGCCCTACCGACACGATTTAACACAGTAATTGCGACAGAAAGGCGTGAAATTTCCAATGCGAGTAACATAATGCCTCCCATTGAGGCGCCATGTCCCTCGAGTGAACGCTATTCTCTCCCGCAATCATGCTTATTTCATTGGCAGGCACGAAATCATCGGTGAAGCAACTGGCAATTAGAACCGTGGGACTATGTTTCAGGCATACAAGATGGTTGGACTTATTTTCTTTATCTTATCTTCAGCAAAGTAATTTAACTGTCATTTTGTTTTTATTTGTATCGTTTGTAATCATTGCTATCATTCGTAATAATTGTTTGAGTTTTTGTAATAACATATTTATATACGAATGTTTTTTAACCTTAAATAACGTACATCAGTTAAAGAAAGAATAAACATAATGCAATTCAATGTAATAATTGCTTAAATAGACGTTAATACCTTCTTATTTTCAAGCCTTGATATGGCGGATTAATTCTTTTCTGATAGATTTAAACAAAAAAGTTCAAGGACAATACTTTAAAGAATACTATGCATTTCCTTTCTTGTTCTTCGACGTTAAGAAATAGAATTTTACACGAGAACGTGTTGCTATTCCTATTTATATTTTACTAAACTAGTAGTATTATTGGGACCTTTATTCAATTTTAATAATATTTCATTGAGTAGTTCAATAATTATACTACGAACTTATCTTATCTGAAAGAAATACATTTAGTCAGTGAGATAATGACCGTGCTTGTTTTTATGATTGTTTATGTCTTTAATGCAGAACGTATGTTTACGGAAATATTATAATCGACACAAATACCAAATACAACTGTGAATCCACCATTTGACTGAACTTTATTAATTCTGTGTAATATCAATAAGACATGTGCGAATGAGCTGCATTTGTGGCGGTTGACATTAAACGAGTTCTTTCTATATAAATTTTGACTAATTAACTCATATCAAATTAGCATCAGTATATCTGTATAAGCGTTTTCACGCAGTGGACACAGAAGAACATGTGTTTAGCGTTCTTAAATGGATTTTGTATATCCCCATTTTGAAATCGTATTTTCTCCCACCACGATGTGATAAGTGGATACGCAATATCATGCAATCAACGAAATCTATGTAATTCCATGTATATTTCGTTGAACCTTAATAAGGACACAGACAGTTACATATTCATTAGTAGATTCTTACAAAAATAAAGACAAATATATTATTGTTTAAGTAATCATTTATTGTCAATGATAAATTAAAGAATAAGTCATATTGTTTTCCATACATACTTAAAGAATATAGTTCAACTATTAACACAAATAGATTGCAACGGGGATCACCTGGGAACGGTCAATTTAAAGCATTGGGGGTTTAAACCGGTTAAAGGCTTACCGAAAATCACACTTACCCCCATAATAAATCACAAACCAAACGCGCGTCTAAAGCTTATCTAAAACGAATTGACATATGCAGACAGGAACACATTAATGCAAAAACGTGACGCGTTAATCGAATGAATACCACACTCATGATGTTAGTGTACTTGTGTTGTAAGAGACGGAAATCTTTAAAAAACGATATGGATATTTATTCTAAAGTTAAATTTATTGGTAAATTTTGATATACTAGCCCAGCATGGTCAAATATATCAATTTACTCAAATAAATGCTATCAAACTATATTAAATTTATTTATTTTTAAATACATACCTTGGTTTTAACATACGAAAACATATTATCAATATCGTCCAATAACTACTCATTTGTTGTTTACTGTTGTATAAATATGCCATTCTTCTGTCTTAATTTTATATAACGTTGAAGGCCCTCTGCTCGGGGAATGAACCTTGTTTATAGACTACATGGACATTTACTACATATCTACTGTTTAATATCCATATTGACTTACTGAATTATCAACTATGTGTTTGTTAACATACTCCTGTTAGAAACTGGGTATATATTGAAATATATTATACGTTTTTTCAGGTGTTTATAATTGTTGGATCAGGTTATGATAAACATGTAGATATGTTCAAGTAACTGAATAAACTTAATGTTCAATTATGTCTTATTTTCATTTTTATAGACCATGTAGAACTTTAACTGAGTATGTTGATCGTTGTTCACAATAATGCAAAAACTTCAAACTATAATAATAAATAAATGGGAAAAGACCCCTCGTTAAGCATATACCCCAATCTCTTATGCCCCAAAGTGGTTTGAAACCAATGTGATTAATCCCAAATAAGGTTAAAAGAAAAAAAACATCCTGACACGTAGACATTGAGATGGTCGATGGTATACTTGTATCATGTATACAGCCATACATATTAAGGCTTTAATTCTTAAATACATTGACATATTACTTAGAATTAAAAATACTTATAATTTACTTGTTTACTTTTAAAATAATAATTATAATTATTTATTTCATTATTTATTATTATTATTATTATTATTTTTATTATTATTATTACTTTTATTACAATAATAATAATAATAATAATAATAATAATAATAATTTATACCTCTTCCTGTTTTCTCATATGGAAGCCCCACACGTACTTCCTGAACGGACAAAAGTCACATCAGCACAATATTCCCAGGCCGAACCTATTTGTTGGAATACGTAACGACGGAAGGGTATATTTGTCCAGAAGGTACGTAACCGTAAAAGACGGAAGGGCCATATTGTTAAGTATGTAGGTAACGAAGTATATGTCCTGCTGTAGAGAAATATTTCTAGTGTCTGTAAAGAATAACATTTGCAAAATGCAATTCACAAACAACGGGCCAAGTGAGCGTGCGCATCAATGACGTATATTCCTAAATTGCTTCCTACAGCCTATTGTATACCTTATTATATTATATGATATTGTTTAAGTTAGAGCGGATTGCAATGACTCAAATAACCCTTATACCTGCTTCGTATTATATGTACGTTAAATATACAGTATGATGGATATTGAGGTTGATAAATACACTCGGATTAATATATGTAAACCTACGTGACAAATATAACACAGATAGTGTGGCATCGATATTTGTTTTAACATTGAAGTAATACAAACAAGATCGTGTTACTTACTTGGCTCGCATTTAACGTAAAATTTAAATTTTCAAATACGAAATTAAAACAAAACGGTGTGTTGTATATGTATTGAATAGGGACAATACGTGAAATCTCGGACATCGGGTAAGTTTGGACGAATGCGTTTGCAGACCGATGTCTATGAGGTTGTGGCATCGATATTTGTTTTAACATTGAAGTTATACAAACAAGATCGTGTTACTTACTTGGCTCGCATTTACAGTAAAATTTTAATTTTCAAATACGAAATTAAAACAAAACGGTGTGTTGTATATGTATTGAATAGGGACATCTCGGACATCGGGTAAGTTTGGACGAATGCGTTTGCAGATCGATGTCTATGACGGTTTAGTTGCTTTACATATTCTTTCTTATTATTGAAGGGTATAGTTTTGGGTAAACAACTGTCTAAAAGTTGAAGGGACGTCATGCATCAAGGGATCAACTTATCGATATTGTCCGAGATCTCCTGAATTTCGAAACTAATATGTTTTTAGAAGTTACCCAATGTAGTTTTCATAGCAAATCCCAGTAATGTCTGCAGTTTAACTACAACGCCCGACCTTCCACGATATTGGGTTGTGTCATTTGTGTCGCACTTGAAGTATTTTTGAATCAAGTTATAAGAATAAAAAACAACCATCAAGTCAGTGGGTAATGTGAATGTCCCGATAACTTCATCAGTATATGGGGGTTTCTATAGACCTCGGTGCAACATATTGACAATATAAGTCCTTGTTTAATTGTCCGAACCTTCAAGGATTAAATTGAAGACGTCTTAAAAAGTTGGTTGCGGTAACCATTTTTTATTATGCTCCCCATATATATATATATAAATGGGGATATCTTAATAAAAAAATTACAAGTGTATATGCACTTATTTTAATTTTAAAATCAAAAAGAAATATTACATGTACTTTGACCCAAAATGGTACGGCCTATGAAACACTTTCTGACCACATGCGTTCGTGCCTCTGTCCGCAGACTTACGGTGAAGGCAGCCTGTCCGTTGCGGCTGTCTATCTACCCCATGGACAAGCCTGTGTGCCCTCTCGTGTTCGACAGCTGTACGTTGACGAAAACTGTGGTTGTTTTAAAGTTTAAGTTTAGCTCGATTGTATCGAAATCCTTTGGCTTAAAGAGACACGTTCGAGTCATGTGAGGTTTGGGTGTCGATACATCGGTTTTAATCGCAAATGCTATTCTCGGCATTGACTTTTCAAAGGGATTGATCCCAGTTTTTAATCATTGTTGTTTGTATTCATGTCCAGTGATTTTGCATTTGTATTTTACTATTTGCCAATTGGTCACTCGCCTTAAATAACGGACGTCATACTGGTGATAAAAATTTAGTCATGTTGTATCAATTTATGTTGCACTATGTTTGTTTGAGGAAAGTCAAGTACAGTCTAAGAAGCCATCAAAAGCATATATGTTATATGTTTGTGTATAGTGTATACCTTTACAAAATGTACGGCGTCCATATTGATGATCCATGTTCTCGGTTTGTTCGCAGATGGCTACACGACGGACGACAAAGTGTACATGTGGAAATACGTCAACAACGTTTCCGTGGGGTTTATGAGAGACGTACGTCTGGCCCAGTTTGACATCATTGACTTCACAACGATAGGCTAGTCATATTATCTGAAATAAGGGCTTAACCTCAAACAAATTCCAACAGAAAGTGTCTTTATATTTTTACAATCTTTAAACCTTGATGAAGTTGAGAAAAAGTCCTCAAAAAATTGCGATGGGAACTTTATGAAAACGGGTCATGTGTAAGGGCACCGGTTTTTAACAGAAAATATCTTCGAAATCCCTATATCAAAATATAAACAAGTATAAAATGACTACACATGGAATAAAGTATGTCTCCTTTATCTTGACACATGTGATATATTCAGATAATATATATGCATTAAAAAACTACCCTAAAATACAACAGGTTCTTTTGTTTTAAAAAAAATAAAAAATTATGAGAATTTCTCTCAAAACTTTGTGATAAATGATCAGTTAAAGACTTCATGTTAATAACATTTAAATCTTGATCTTATCTATATCAGAAAAAAAACTTATATATATAACAAATATCTTTATATCTTTTCAAAAAATCATTGGTTGCATTTCAAAAGACAAAATATGTGGATAAAGTCAAAATACAATCTGTGCTGCTTTCAGCTTTTAACCCATATAACGTTTAGTAGAGACCATGCAGTTATAGTTAAGTTTATTTCTTATATACAGTGTATATGAATGTTCAGTTTCAAATCTATATAATCAAATTCCTACATAACATACGTTACATAATTACACCTAACATACGTTACATTATACAAATATCACAAATTTCAAAACACATGCATTTCTAAGGAAAATAGATAATTACTTTTCAATATCACACTTCTGTTGTTCTGAATTTATGTTCTAATGACAACACTGAGTACCAAATCAAATAACATCAAGTATATATGTTAATACAATATTATGTCTCTTCAAGTTCTTCAGTTTCAACCTGTACACTATTAGAGCAGCCCGTGCCGTTAAAGTCTCCACAAGCAGAAGAACACACAAGTCCATGCTTTTTGCAGGAGCATTTCTTTGCATCACATTTTGTTTTACAATTACATTTAATTATTTTCAACAACCTTTCATGTGCAGCAGGAAGATCAGTCTTTATTGGAACAAATTTGTCACTAACTTTACACCAACCCCACTCAAGAGGGTTTGTTTTATGTCCAATCCAAGTTTGTACTTGATGATACACTCTAAAGCTGTGGTTTTTTCCAGCTGCTTGCGTTGGGAGTAAAGTTTTGACGTGTAAAACACATGTACCTGTTGCTGTTTTACTAACGAATTTTCTGTACCTTAAGCTATCTAATTTTTCATTCTTTTTTTCCATTATACACGCACTTAAATGATTGTTGCCCAGCATTTTCTATTTCATCATGAGAAGAATTCTGACTGATAAAAACATTTGCCTGCGATTAAATTGAGTATCCTTATTTTTTTTTGAAAACTACCCCTTTACCAATACTGCAAATGCGTGATGTTGTCTCGCATCCACTGAAAGCATGAGCATCTTCGGGTCTGATGTGAAATACATGTTATTTCCATTGTGGTCAGTATGATAGCATAATAAAATCAACAAATATGTGTCCTCACCTACTACAACTGTTGGCACATTTAAGGCAAACTTTACGGCGGTTTCAACTATCAGTACGTCTGCATCACTTTCGGCATTGACAACACGTATGTCTTTCTCCTCCATGTGTTTACATAGTAGATTAATGAATCTCTGTTTGTTTTCAACATTTGACAAAACAGACATTTTCTTAGTCTTGACGGGAGTTTTGTCATCAAATTGTATTTCTGCTCCTTTTATACCTTTAGTTCTCCTCTCGTGTGTCACATCTTTTGTTGATGCACCGCCACCATATCCGTCAAATACAACACATGCCCTACCATAATGCCTTAATACATAGTTTGTTTAGTGCAAACAAATTGTATTAAGTGTCTCTCCACAGGTCCATGGAATCTTTTGTATTAATGAGCAACCATCAAACACGTATTGTACAGTGTCATCTAAAATTTCATCTACACCACATATCCCTTGTTCCCATATGGAATTTGCCAGTAATGGTTTCTCTGCTTCGCGTAATAAGCCTGATGGTTCGAATAAAGATGATGGATTCCCAGAAAGTTCGTATTTAAACTTACCTTCTACATCATCTAGAGAGCTGTACGCTACAGTTATAAGCCTTTGGAATAAAAGTTGTGGATCAACGTTTAACTCTTCACAATTAACTTTTACACTGTCTTTTGTACCCATTGTTATAACTTGATTTTTTCTCTTAAAACTGAAGTGTGATATTTTCTGATCCTTCATGGCTTTTAATATATTTTGTCCCACTTCTTTTGCAATATCTGCATTTACATTTTTGTCTTCTATAGCACCTGTTTCAATGTTTCTCAACTGAGATTCTTCTGACAAGGGTTCCTTTCATTAAGAAATTCTTCAAGCGTGTTTCTGTCTTTTTCGTCTCTTTCAATTCTCGCGTCTGTACTCTCCTTATGTTGTTCACTTGTCTCCACTTTCTGATCTGTAAAGTCTTGCATTGCACGATTTATTTCAGCTGTTGAAGGAACAGATATTAACCAATGTGCTCTCTGAGCTTCCGTCATACCGCGTCCTCGCGTCAGACCCCCAACTGATTTAACGCTTCGCATTAAAACCTGTTTAATCACTTGATATGTCGAAAGACCTCCCCAATAGCGATTACATCTTCGAACCACATGATATCCATCACAAAATGCTTCATGGACTTTGGGATTGTTGTCTGGTAAAGCTAACATCTGCTGAAGATATACATATGCTGACTTTAAATATAGATTGTGACCAGCCGACGCGAAAAAGGGCAACATTTTCTGGATAGCTTTAAGGTGTAGACTCCAGTTTCCCATTCGTTCTGCCTTAGGAAACAATTTCTGTATATCTACCATCTCCATATACTGCAACCAAAGTCTAGCAGTTTTAAATTTTGTGAGGTTTGCCTTAGCATTTTCATATCTTTCCATAAAGTCTTGTATTGTACTGTTATTACTAAGTGCGTCAGGAATTTGTTTTTCATTCAAAACTGTTTGCATAATGTCTTTCAACTTGTATATGTCATCTTCAACGGTTATTTTCCCCTCGTTCTCATTACCGGCATCACTCTCAATCGAAGTGTTATTGTTTACGTCTTGGAGATCAGTCTGTGGTCCTTTCATGTTTGCAAACAATACAGATTGCAGTGCATCGTCTACAAGGAAATGGCCTCTTACTGCCCTATTTACAGCTTTTCCACTAAGCATATGACCTACTGTATTATCTGCATATAAAGTCTCTAAAAGTTCTTTCAGACCTGAGTTTTCCATTACCCTCCCGATGCAGCCTAGGAAGCTCATCTCAGTGTGAAACCCGCCTAACCTTAACACAACAGATTAAATTTTACTTTCAGCTGGCTCATTTGTAACTATGCTAAGAGCTTTCCAGTACAAAGGTTGGTCAAAAGTAAGGACTGGTGTTGTATCCAATGATTTTGATTGCAGTGCTACAAAGTGCAACGTTGAGTAGATACAAGAAATGTCAATTGCACTCATATCAATCATAGGCATAAACATGATAGATGACTCTCCTGAGTGTGTTCCATTCTGTACCATTTGCATTATTCCAGACCATCCTTGGAACTGCAGTTTCAGTGGCCGAGTGATTTTTAAGAGAAATTCAAACACTGCACCAGGTGTCTCAATGTCATTTAAATCTGCCAGCTCTCTGAATATCATCTCTTCCATATTGTTGGTTTTTTGTTTGTAGAAATCAATTTCTATTTTTCCAACGTCAATAACATCTTCACGTGTTACCTTGATGCGCGGAATGATTTGACTTGTTTCAACTTTTGGTGTTATGGTTGCAATTATTCCCATCCCATGGAAAGTGTTTGACCCATCCAGCGTACAAATATTATGGTCTACATTGCCAGCTATGTATTGAACGAATTCATTATTTTGTGCTCGTTAAGTTGTTCCTTGCACGACAGCTGCACTTGATTCAAATTTCAATCCTCCTGATAAGAGCTACAGAACCCTAGACTATTCAAAGTTTTAACCAAATGCCTTGAGCCAAACAAATGATGAACCTGGACTGCCAATCCGATCTGTAATAGTGCTATAACGCCTCTAGGAATGGCAGCTTGGAAAATGGCTTGACCAATTGATGATCTTTTTTTCTCCTTGTTTGTTATCAATAATATTGTTTAGAAAGAGCTGGAGACTGCCAGGTACATATTGAAGATTGGAGCTTGAAGACATTATTTCAGAGCCTGTGGGATATACATCTTTAAAATAATTGTTACTTTTAATGTCACTGAAAACTAGTTTAGCAGCAGTTTTAATGATAGCTTGTCGCTCAGAATCACTGTCATCTTTCTCATTGCTTTTATAAAATGAATGTTAAATCGAATGAGCTGTTCTTTTGAAAGTTACAACATCGCGTTTTCCATTTGCTGCTGATATGATTATGGCATCATCAAAATAGTCTAGGATTTTCTTTTTCATGTATGAAGTACTGTAGGTTTCAACACAGAATTCACTCATTTTCTCTACCAAGTCTGACACTGTTACTTGTTTACTGTCACATGTTTCAAAATATTGCATGGTCTTTAAAAATGCATCTTCAGACATATCTTTAGATGGCCTGCCTTTCTTCTTTGGGACAGAATCCAGAGAAGCTTGATGCTGATTTGGGATTTGATAGCCAGTTCTGAAATTTATACTGCAAACTTGATGGTACCTGGCTTCAGCAGCAGGTAAATCATTGACATATTCTAGTCTACACAGTACACTATTTCCCCATTCATCACATCTTCTTTTACATTCTTCTTTTATGGTGGTCTGAAAATCCAGCGTTCTGACTGGGAACACATCATTGCCCCTTTTATTTCCATTTTGTTTAGCATCATTTCCACAAAATATACATTTAGTTTCAAATGAGAACTTTCTTCCTTCTGATCTTGTTTTAGAATTTGGAGTTGTGCCACTGTTTGACTTATTCTTTGCTGACCTCAGTTGATGAGGATGACATTACACCTTCCTGCATTTTTGATGAACTACTTGTCCAGGTGAAACTTTATCACAATCCTTTGCGAACATAGACTGCATCCAAGAAAAATAACAGCAGACCTCATTAGCGTCTGTTGACAGGTAATGATGAGAGCAAAACATCTAACAACAACCCTAAGCACTGCTTTAAGTGAAACTCATGCTTTTATAGGATATTTTCCAGGATCACAAAAAACAGGGGATAGAACAATGATGCCTGTTCAAGTGCTAGGCGATTTTTAAAGGTCGACCAGCATTTGCCATAGTTGCACTTACATTGAAAGACTGCTGTTGCGAAAGATATTACCAGATCCTTTGGAAACACAAAATGTATCCAAGAAAAATAATTGCAAATTTGGTTTGATTAATATGTTTATGAATGGTGATGAAGTGATCTTGTATAGATTTTAAATTACATTTGAAATTTATAAACATAGATATAAATTGTCTCGAACACCGCATCGATCTTTTGTGAGACTTTAATAATATAAATTATACTCAAGATTATACTCAAGATTGAATGTACCTTTATTTTTGCAGGCTGTTAATAAACCTGCACATCCCTTTTCACCTAGCTTGGCAGCAGGATTGTCGTCTTTGAATTTGCAAATAACACAGACGTCTTCAGCACTGAATAAGAAACACACATATTAAAAAACCAGTACATAATATTGATTTATTTCCATGTACAACATAAAGCTACTAAGCAATTGTAGGGAAACTTCGCCTATTTATTTATATATCATTCAGTCAGTACCTACCATTAAGACATATGCTAGTTTGGCTTCATAAATACGAATTATTTACCTAATTAAAAATATATGTTTGCAAAGGTTTTCAATAAATGAAAAAAATGTATCTGTTATCATGCGGTCGATNAAAAAAGTACAACAAAAAGTCATTGTCTGCATTTTAAAACATATTTTTTGCTGGAACAGTAACAAAAGGTAATATTTAATCAAACTGGTGTAAAAGAAGTCGCAAAACATGTATTGCTTTTCACCGGAACAACTTATTTTCGCTACTGATCCGGTAATGGTAACTTGACTGTATTATGCATCCAAAATCGACACGTTTGTCTTATTTTCTTGCAGACGCTTTTGTTTACGTACAACCGGAAGTACTAAAATACAGTCTACGGTGTACGTTCACGGCCATCAGAAAACATTGATTTTACACGAACTTTGACGTGTAATGTCTCGAAAACGCACGGCCTGTTTTTTGAGGACTTTTTTCTGAGGATAAGATCATTGTAGGCTACATTTGCCACATAAAAACGTTTCTGTTGGATTTAGTTTAAGGTTAAAAATTAACTATACTAGCCTACGAGAAATAACACGGACACTACTACATTCGGTATTGCATTTTGCATGAATGGGTATCATAAGGTTACATTAGAAGTTGGGTATATCAGACATTTTAATCAGCGATGATTAACAATTGAGCTTTCTCAAATAGTATATTCGCCATATACTTTTATTCGCATAACTCAATAACGCTTGACAAAGAATAAGATCATAAAGTTTTTCATTTATAAATTAATCATAATTTCATTACAATTGTTATGTATTGAGTATACTAATTACACGTTTTATCGCCGAACTGTTCACGAATAATATATAATTAGTTTGTCATTACATGCCCAAAGCCTGACAACGTGGACCATCTTTGAACATTTTTCACTTAAATTACAGGTGAATTCTTCCTTTTGAAAGTGTGCATATACTTTGAGCGCCGTATCGGATTCTTCAACCTGCAGATTTACCTCCCTTGTTCCATGATCACGTGTTTCTCGTGTGTCTCGGTCTGGATTTACCGAGATGCCGCGCCTGCTCGAGTACCTCTAGGTAATCTTAAGGACTTGACAGATTGATAAACATTTTCCTTTTTTTTTCACATATTGAAATCAAAGAACTGTCTACACAACGAAGCACAATGACACTACATGCATAGACTTACAATGTATTTTTAAAAGATGTTCGTGTATTAGTAATCACAATTTGAAATTATAAAGCGTTACAATCGCAAAACGATAGATTAATTTGGAATGTTTCTGTTGTTTCTTAAAAACTTGTGTCAAACTTATATGCTAATGGTCCAAAATGAAAGCCTTGATAAACAACAGGTGATGTTCTTAGCTCTTCAATCCGGACAACACGGGTTTGAATCCCGGTGTGGTAATCAAAATTGTATAGCATCTCTAGTTAATATTATGTTCTTGTTGTTATACTTGAGCTCTTTTATTACATTTAATCTATTAACGTTATACGCTTAATTACAAACATGTAAATCTGGGAAGAAAACCCTTTAACGTTCATTTTGTATTAAATTGTATACTTCAATTTAATTACTATAACAATATTTCAACGGTCAAATGCGAAACTACCAGATTTATGCTATGTTTGTGTATTTTCACTCCAAAGCATAAAATTGTTTTCAGAAAGAATCGGAATATCATTCTTTATTACTTCTGGTTGAAGTCTCTGTGGTTATAACGTCACCCCAATTTACCCCGGTTTGATTGACTTCGCTTTTAAAGATGGGAAATAATGTTCCATCACGGAATCAGACGACGAATGCATGTTCAATATTCATTTTCTGTGAGAAATTGGAAACAAATACTCCCGTCATATAAGGCAGTCTCTCTCTTTGTGATTTATGAGTTTCATTGAGTAAGATGTTAGGGGAAGTTAATCGGCTTGTTCAAATATTGTGAGTGTCTTCTACCAAATGTTAAAGCCGCTAGAAACAAACACATGGCGTTTTCCATAAATATGGTGAAATAATTGCATCTAAAATTGTTGTTTATAGATATAAAGAATCTTTTACGTTTGTATAAGTTTTCCATAAACATGCGAATGCAAATATATTTTGACACGATACATGTTTAACTAACTATTGCCCTTATCCTTACTGAGTTCTAATTTAAATGATACTATAAATTGCAATAAAGGGTTATATTTTGTACTGTACATTCATTGTACTAAACCAGAAATCTAGTGCTTTTGATAGTTTGCATATGAAATTGAATACATTGACTTTTTTAATTGACACAATGAACCAAGACACAAGCATTTGGATTTGACATGGGCTATGTATAATAATACTAATGAACTATGTTGATGGAAAAAGAAATTAGCATTACATTCTACATATATTGTATGCGATTTGTCCACCGTAAGCTGAATGGACATTCACGCTATTTGCTCAAACCTGTATAACAACCCTCGGATAAAACACATTGCCTGAATAAAATCACTTACCACAAGCATTTAACTTATCTACCTACTTGGCAGCGTACTTGACTGTATTTGTCTGCAGGCGTCACCACGATCCTGGCAACGGCCAGTTTAGGGATGACGGTGCGGGAGGGGCTGCCGCGCGTCTCCTACGCTACCGCCCTCGACACGTACCTGAATGTCTGCATTGTCTACGAGATGGCCGCTATGATCGAGTACGCCGCCATCAACTACTTCGCCAAGGTGCTGCCGCTAGTGGGCGACGCGGACAGCGACGATGAGGTGGAGGCCGGGCCGCAGGCGGTGAAACACCCGGACATGTCGCCCTGAATCAAACTGAGGTACATGTATGCAATTAAAAAATTCTCAACGGATTACTTGGTTTTGTGTAAACAAACTGTATATACAGCCCGGTGATCGTAGGATTAAGCATCGTTAAACGCCTTTCGTCAGAAACATTGAGTCAAGCTGCACATGTATATGCTCCACTGGATCAATCAAAGAACAAGTGTCGCATCTAGAACGGGGTATCCCTAAGTCGTACCCAGCACTTCTCCTAAGAATTTTGGGTTGTTGTTCCAATGTACTATCATATCTATCGCGTCAGTAGTACAGACAGTTATCCAAGACACGCAAAGTCTTTATTAAAACAAACTAAACTTTATATCTGCACATATTATATGACACGATTTTCAAAAATAGTAGTTACACTGGTTATTGCATACTGCATACTAATTATAACACAAATAGTAAAAACAGTTTGTACCAAGTGTTCTGCAGACATCCAAACATACATTGCTTTAAATTTAAAATTTCCAGAACAATGACAACGGTTCTACGCCAAAACCAACGATCACCACACAAAGTGCGAAAACGTCCTTCAAACTGCGCACTGTGGATTCTTGTCGAAAGAATAGGCGTCGGCGCAAAACCAGGTTTGAAACAATGCTTCCGAACTGCCTGACCGGACATATCTAAGGGGGAGAAGAAACGCGCTAGCCGGGAATGCCGTGACCGACATCGACGTGTGGTGCAGATACGTTTTCTCCGGAACGTTTTTATCCTTAAACATTTCATATTCGGTTGATTATCTGTTCATATTTTGATCAGTGTTCGCCCTTCATCAGTTTTGATAATTTATTATAGCGACAGTGATTATGTGATTATACGACTTATATATAGGCGTGTAGGCGTGTACGTGTATGTTGTATTGCTCGGCTTAACACATTGTTATCATAAGATCGAATGCAATTTGATAACTTGTTAGTTACTCTACGACATATATACACTTGAGTTTTATTAGTAAGCATTTATGAAATGCGTTTATATATTTATTAACAAAGAACAGTGTTCAGCTTAATTTCATGTTGGATGTCATGACACACTTTAACCAAAGCGATTGTAATTGCTTTGTCTTAAAATGTCTCCAATACTTATACTAGCTAACGAATATCATTGTATACAGTTCAAATGCTATTTGATTAAATTAATATGAGTACAATATTACCAGTGGATTTTGTTACATTTGCACTTTGCCAAAACAAATCTAATAAGTTTTTGTTATACTGTCAAAACATTAATAGCATTAAGTTTTTTTAACAAATATAAACTGTGGTTTGACCTTTAGCTGCACTCATTAAAGGAAAACGTTTGCCGTGAGCGGTGCACCCATCATAACTGATAATGATGTTAGTCAAAGAAATGTACATAGTTAGCTATAATTTATTCTTGTGTATGTGATATTACGTTTTTTTTTTCTTCTGTAAACATGTTTGTACCTTCTTTATACCGCTGTCATTTACAAACATAGTCATTTACAAAAATTCAGTTTTTGAGATGTTTGCAAACGAGAGATATGAATTGATACTAAGATATTAAAGATATTGGTTTTGGTTATAAATTTTGAACATATGTACAAAGTCATAGATATTTATTGATACTGAGTTTGAGATATGTGTTTGGTTTGCCTACAAATTGTGTACATGTGTATATTATATACAGTAATAGATATTTATTAACACTTCGATTAAGAAATGTATTTGATTTGGCTATTACATTTGTACATTTGAACATTGTGTACATGTGCACACAAAATAATTGATATCTATTTATTCTTAGTTTAAGATATGTGTTTTTTTTTTTGCAATACATTTTGTACATTTGTCATCATGGACTAAATACAGGATTTTTCGATTATTTCTTTGTAAATAATAAGAAATATGGCATGAACAATTACATTATATATCCCTGGTTCGTCATCTAAAGTGAATGTAAACAAAACAGCTGCTTGATGTTTGCATGTATATGTACGAGGTCTGTATATGGGGTCAGTAAAGGGAGGTAATTTTACACTGTACATGAGTGCTATTCGGACGTTGATATTATTTGAGTTAATAGAAACAAATAAGCTTAATTAGTAGTGTAATTAATGATAGTATTATCACATATTTTTATATTTAATGTGTTGTTTGTTTTCGTAAAATAACCATGAAAACATAAACCTAGATGATAAATAATTGGATATTCACGAAATTTGAAAACACAGATATTACAAACTATTCAATAATACGACAAATATATAGAGCAAACATTTACGTAATTTAGTCAAGAACCTTTTGAGAAAAATTACAATAATTAAGAGGACCAATCGGAGAAGTTGTCGAGTGTAAACTCGATTTACTGATATGTAACCCACGAGTAAAGAAGTAGTTAAACCCAAACCGATTTTCATATCATATATACAAAATATGTTTCATGATGTAACCCAATCATTTCTACCGATACTATTTTGTCGATGTTGAAAAATTTAAATTATATTACCTTTTTTAGATTCATTGAGTTTACATAATTGTTCGACGTAATATAACGCACACCCGACATAAAGCACTTAATCATTAATAGAGTTATTAGCAATATAAACACACGCTGAATTTGGACTTGTTCAAGAATATCTGAGGATTATTTCTAAACCAAAAGTCACATATTTGCTTAAAACCGTGGACTCAAACTGATAAAAACATTCGGTATGGTACATATAAAAATGTTGTCTTTAAAAAAATCCAGATATATTTGTTCTAGCTAATAATTAGTTTTTATACAAATGAATGCTGAAGCAGAAAAAAGAGAGATTTGACATTTACAGACATCGACAACACAAACCGCACGTGCGTATGATGTAAGTGAACCACCAACCCTATATTCAACGAAAACCATTCTTTCGATCTCTTGTTGCTTCGTTGGCATAACAGCGTATTTCCAAATAAAGAAACTGAGTAAAGTTGTTATATATCTAAATAGATATCAGTGTCGGCCCAGTTTTCAACGTCGTCAGCTAAACGTTACCATCATTTAATATAAGACATTTCCTCTGTTATGAAACAATCACTGTGACCTTTAAATTTGACGTACTATTTACAGAGTGGATGCAACTCGTTGTTGCACAATTAAAGGATACAGTGGTACAAAAACAATCGCATATGCGCATCAGGTGCATCATTTTTTAATAGTTATATTGCTTACATTTGCTGGAAAATGTAATTGCATACATATACGTCAGCAGCAAATAGAAAACAGTAATAGCTAATGGATAATTTCGCTACCCATAGCATTAACATATTATATTTTATATATAATCCTTTTTATGCGACAAGTTTGGAGTAAAACTCCATCAATAAGTTTCCTCAATGCGGCCCTACCGACACGATTTAACAACGTAATTGCGACAGAAAGGCGTGAAATGTCCAATGCGAGTCACAGAATGCCTCCCAATGAGGCGCCATGTCCCTCGAGTGGACGCCATTCTCTTCCCCAATCATGCTTGTTTCATTTGCAAATCATCTGTGAAGTGACTGGCAATTGGAACAGTGGGACTACGTTTCAGATTTAAACGATGGTTGAATTTCTTTTCTTTATCTTATCTCTAGCAAAGTAAGTTAACTATTATTTTGTTTTTATTGTTTTTGTTTGTGTCCGTTGTAATCTTTGTGTGTGAGCATTTGTTATATTTTACAGGAATATGTTTAACCTACAATTAACGTACATCAGTTTAAGAAAGCAGAATGCACTGAAATAATTGCTTTTGACTTCAATAGACGAAAGAACCTTTTTATTTTCATACCTTGAGATGTTGATGTATTTTCCTGATAGATGTAAAAGGAAACGTTCAGGAACATAATTTTAAAAAGCTGAAAAAATATTATTCATTTCCGTTATTATCTGCTACTTTGACCGTCAGATAATGCATTTGACAAGAGTGCTTGTCGCTATTACCTTCTATAGTTTACTAAACTATTCTTTTTGGGATCGTTAGTCAAGTTAAATAACATTTAACGGAAGAGTTCAATAATTATAGTACGAACTGAAATCTGTTTCAAATCTTTTCATGTAATAAGTCTTGAAACGACAAAACAATGTCCTAGTTTACGAACAAACGAAAAATGAATCATAAGAGATGTTTATACAGATGTTACGACATTCGAAATCAGTATAATGAAATGAAACAATCCAAGTCTTGCAATATAAGAATATGCGTTCGGGTTATATTAAATGGTACCCTGCATGTGATCAAAACGTATATTTAAAATGAAAGTAATGCGTTATGCCAGTGAGGTAACGACCGTAGTGGTTTTTATGATAGTTAAAACAATAATATTATTGCAAATACGTTTATCGAAATGTGGTAATCGACAAAAATACAAACTACATCTGTGAATATACAACTTGAAACGGAACTATTTGTAACTGAGCTATACAAACGACACATTTGCGAATGAGCTGCCTCTGTGGAGGTTAACATTATACACTTTTAACAATTTATTCATATCATATCAGCATCGGCATATCTGTATACGCGTGTGAAACGA
The DNA here is from genome assembly GCA_007657795.1 of Dreissena rostriformis. Classification (NCBI taxonomy): domain Eukaryota; kingdom Metazoa; phylum Mollusca; class Bivalvia; order Myida; family Dreissenidae; genus Dreissena; species Dreissena rostriformis. Next base: position 85,483 of record VMBQ01001930.1, read on the forward strand.
TTCTCACGCAGTAGACTAAGAAGAATATGTGTTTTGCTTAATTATATTGAACGTTTGATATCACCATTTTGAAATCGTTATTTTCCTTGCCCTCGACGTGAGAAATATTTATTATACCATTTATAAACGAAATATATAAATGTATATTTCGTTGAACCTTTATTGGTGCACATACAGTTAACATTACAGTTGTTGTTTCTTACAACAATCAAGACGTTTATATCCTATTCTAATTAATCATTTATTGTGAAAAACCATTACAAAGGTAACATCAATACATTTATGATTTAAATAATGGAAAATTAGTACAAAAAAGCTTAGGATATTTTGCATATTAAATATTAACAATTAATTATCCGTATATTGTCAATGGATTGACACAATGTCATATTTTGTTTCGTTTAACACAAACTAAACAAATAGTAAAAGTAAACATATACCCACATACCAAGAATGACAGTTGAATTGTATAAGGAAATATGAGACGAATATATAAACCAATTAACAGTTATGTTTTGGAGAATAGTACAATTATATAAACATGCATAGAAATATTACAACATTAAAATTTTGTTGAAAGAAATTCGTTTTGCATTATCATTGATTGTCGGTAAACAGGGATTTACATCAAAGTTAATTTTTTCTGGGTCCCAATGACTACTATCATGTAATATTTACGGGTCCAATCAGTGGCAGTGGGAGGGCGGTGCATGCATTTGACAACTAACTCAAATTGCATGCATGTCTACATTTGCAGCAAACCTTTCAATGTTTTGCTACAATAACAGCTGAGAATGAAGGGATTCAATTTATTTATAAAAATTACAAAGCAATAATATTAAGTTTTATAACATCATGAAAATGCGCATTCTATGGGACGCAAGTCGAAATACAGGAGGCTTCCTTTCCCACCATTTAGGGATATTTGATATTAACTTTGTGTCCAGTATATACTTACCCGGTCATTAAACGAATCGTTTTTGTTATGATGTAACGCTCCGTCGATACAAATGTATAATTTTCAATTACCGACACCCGGTATATGAACATAATTCGTATTTTGATGCACGAATCGAAAATTCTAATGAGTTGTTTTGAGTAGGATATTTGTTTGCTTTCTGGGTATAACCGTGAACTAATTTAATCAGTAAAGTGAGACAATTTATCGTTATATTTATGAACATGATATCAATCATTTGGTTAAACTATCCAGTTTTGAAAATCAGCAAAAGTGAACATCCAAAACCTTATTAGGAGAGAAATTCTTGTTCTTATCAACTACTTTTATAATAGATAACCAACTATTAAAAAGATTAAAAAGATTAAAACTGTGATCACCACATTGGAACGGTCAATGCAAAGCATTTGGGGGTATTAAGCGAATGAATCCCAAACCAAACGCGTATCTGAAACTATCTTAATCAAATACATATGCAGACAGGAACTGAAAACATGAACGCCAAAACGTGACGCGTGAATCGAATACTATACATATATTGTTAGTGTTCTAGTGTCGTAAGAGTCTGAAATCTATTAAAACGATTAGGATATAGGTTACTAAGTTACATATATTAGTTAATATTAATTAACTTTCCAGTATTGTCATATTTATCTTTTTTTTTCTCATTTATTTCTCACATTTCTTTACAATGTAGTATACACCGATAATTACTAGAAAACGGAATACATAAGAAAGTGTATGAAAATATGTACCTTTTTGTACTTTAACATATCAAATATTAAGCGTATGCGTGAATACATTTTAAACAATGTTTAAAGTGTAAATGTCATATGATGAACTTTGTGATTTATAGCAAAAAATAAAATAATAATTTTATTTACGAAACATAGAGGTTTTATATCTAGAAAAAAAGAAAGGAAAATATTTTACAACAAGATTTGTTTCAATGGAATTGTTGTAAGTATTTGTTTTTCTTTTGAGAAAGATTTTATTTGTTTTAATTGTTTTGCCATAAAACTTGTCTGAATAGCATTATTGATGGTTTGTAGAAGGTATGAATCACCTTAATTGAACCTATTTTGTTGGTGTTGTTCATATTTATTTTTTACGAGGGCAATCTCAGATTCAATTTTTATTCTCGTATTTAGGTATTCAATAAAGTGAGGAAAGGTTGGTATGCATTTTTTGTATTTTATTTTAAATATAATATATATAAATTTTAATAGCATCATAATAAAGTTAAATACATCTGAGTGTAGTTTGTTTTCAGTGCATCCAAAGAAAGCATTAGTTTTATTAATTTCAATTAATATGTTTTTACTGACATCAATTTAAAAATTATCAATTTTCAATTTATATTCAACACATGTTCATGTACCATGTTAGTGGTCGTGGTCGTATGAATATATATCGTTGCGGGAAATAAAAAAAAATAAAACGAGCATTTTCTATCTCGTTAAATCTATGTTACCAGACAACATCTGGCGTTGAAATTTTGGCGTTTGATTTAAGAAACACTGATTTTTTGGTTAACTTTATTTTACGAAATATTTTACTTAATATTCGTTGATTTTGAGTTTTACTGGTGCTTTAAGGTAAACCACCAGAAATGCAGCTCATTCGCAAATTGTGTCGTTGGTATAACACAGTTTTTATGTAGTTCAGTTTCAAGTTTTAGAATCACGGTTGTATTTAGTGTTTTTGTCGATACCAATATTTCCATAAAACATTAAAAACATACAAAATCATAAAACCACCACGGTCATTACCGCACTGGCATAACGTATGTCTGCCTTATTAAATAATGATCAGATAAAAAAACGTATACATACATCTAAATAGTTAAAAATAAAAAGATACTAAAGTATATTGAAGTCAATAGCAATTAATGCAGTGCATTCTGTTTCTTTTTCTTTAACTGATGTGCATTAATTGAATGTTAAAAAATAGTCAAAATATGATATATTACATACTCACACACAATGATATCGACGGACATAAACGATAAAAAAAACGACACTAGACTTACTTTGCTAACGATTAGATAAAGAAAAGAAGTCCAACCATCGTATATGTCTGAACGTAGTCCCAGAGTTCCAATTGTCAGTAACTTCACAGATGAGTTCGTGCTTGCAAATGAAACGTATGGAAGGGAAAATCCGCCAGCACATGCATGCAGTTAAATGAGATTCTTATTTTAATACAGATCATGCATGCTGTTTAATGACATTCTTATTTTAACTACTGTCATATGCTTTCTGATACATGGTAGTTACATTTGCTGTGCAAGCACTTCATCCAATTGTCACATATTGATAAGTTTATAATTACTTCATATATATCTTTACTTCGTGTGTGTTATTGACAATTGCAGTTAACTTTTTGGAGTTTGTATCAATGCTTATTCTAACGGCGTTCTTTGTTTCACTATGTTAATTTGGCTATGTTACTACTGAATCTAACTAGCTGTTAATATCCATGTGGATCTATATTACTTCTTAAGTCGATTGCTAGTGCGTCTCTGATTTAGAATTAGTCTTCGGTTTTGCATACACCGCCATTATAAATAGTTAACGTTGCAAAAAGGGGAACCAGTATTAAAAAAACATAATTCTAGCGCAAATTCTAGCGTAAATTACTATTGCAGGGAGATCACTCTAAACATCAAAATCAAAGTCTCCGGTATCAATCGTGATATATCGACTATCTCTGGAATCCTCCGTAAAAGGCGGAGAGAGAGAGAAAAACACTTACTCGTCTACATCATGCCTATTGTTTTGCTTGGAATGTTTAAAATTCCACTCTCGACAGCTTATTCCTGTGTTAATCGCATTGAGAAAAATGATGCCCAGGTAAGTTCTACTTGTTGTGCTTTATTAACGCTATAATATGAACTTAAAAGCTTAACGTGTCTCTAGTGTAACATGTATCGCATGGGATTTGATTTGGTTTGAACTTTACATCGCGTCAACAGTAGTCAGTAGTAAATTTGTCATGTTCTTAAGTGTGAATGCCATCAAAAACCCATATATCTGCTGTGTTATTGCAGGTCCGGACTGTTCCAATGTTGCTTGCCAAGGTTCTTAACATGCGTTCAGGGCGATGCTGATCTTCTGAAATGTTAAACCAATGCCCTGGTGTCGTTTAGGGGGCTCCATCTAGCAATCACTACAATGGTGGATTCGGGACACCCTTTATGACAAAGGTGAGTGCATATCTTGTATGTGTGTTTGTTTTAAAAGTTTTTGAGATTTTATTATGACAATGTGGCATTGTGTGAGGATCTCTGGTCACCTAAGTAAGGCTCATTGGGTCATTGTCGACCTGAAATGGCCCACAAGTCACCCAGGGGTGACTAGAAGCCGATTCTTGTCACCCTAGGGTGACTTCAAGCCGATTCATTTCAACCCCGGGTGACTAGAATCGGCTTCATGTCACCCCAGGGTGACATGAATCGGCTTGAAGTCACCCCAGTGTGACATGAATCGGCTTCTAGTCAGCCTCGGGTGACTTCAAGTCATTTCAGGTCGACAATGACCCAATTTCAAACAAGTTATAAACAATATATACCAGCATGTTATCTTTGAGATTTTGATCACAAAAAATGTCTAAAGGAGAAATTTACTTCAGAAGCTCATGCAAAAATGGGTCTTAGGACATATCAGCGCAGTGCTGCAGATATGCCTCTGCCAGCCTTACACTCTGATAATGAGTCATAATGTCCGCTTATGAGACCACGAAACCTTGCGTGACTTTATGGCAGACAGGTAGGTAGATGCGCAGGCTGGTCTTCAGCTATTCTGGTCGCATCGATTGAAGTTAGATTGTAAGATCTATTTCCTACGACACGGCTCATAAACATTAATTTTCAACATTGTAGGACCTGTGTCTTGCTCAAAACGCAGTGACGGCAGTAAATTCATCGACACCATATGGGTCTCATTCTCATCAGATTTACCGCATCACGACGAATCAAGGGTTTGGTGGAAAAGACTTCTCGTCTGCTTTTGAATTATTGCAGGATTTGAACAATCAGAAGACATGATAATTAGCATCATTATGTACTATTATTATTTCCTAAATGTATATACTACAAATCATGTAAATACATGAATGAACGTTTATTAGAAAACTATTGTAAATGAATGAATCAAGAAATTTGAAAAAAATATTTTAAATTGAATTTCTTTTATAGATTATACAAGATTTTTTATACTTGAGGTAATGATTTTGTAAAAAAACAACAACAACCTTTTTTTAGATAAAACTTAAAATATTATTGTTGATATTTACCTGGTGGAATATGTTTTTTTGTTATAACAAGATTTTGTTCAGCCAGAAACGTCTTAAGATAAAATAATATTTTGATGTAATTTTCATACAATAGAAAGGGTGTTTCAGCAGATAACCAGACATCAGACTGCGTGGCACCGGTTGTTACATCAGTATGAGATTGTGTTTATTTTGTATGTACCACAATATTTTGAAGGAGTCGAAGAGGAACAGTAATTTTCTATTTTGATGACTAAAAAACGAGCATTTTAAGACAGAGCTTTACATGACAGTGCCCGCTACAATTCATGTTGTTTCCATGATAGGTTGTGTTTTGAAATAGCATTTTGAAATACTTGTACCTTTTAAAAGATGCAAATGGGAATGTTGTTTATGGTAGTTGCTGTTGAAATAAATATGAATTGCTATGAATGGAATAGTGAAAACTGTATGTGCTTCTTTAGTATGGTATTGTTTATAATAAATACCAGTTTAATTTATCATCTAGTGTGAATAGCCTTTACATGAAATGCCAATTGTGTTGTTGTTTTGGAAACATAATTGCATCTTGTTGTAAATGATGAATAAAACTTTTTTATTTGAACAATAATGAGATTTTCAATTGAATATAGTCCTTACTTTAACGGGCATTGCTTAAACATTTGAGTCTGGCTCTGGGAAAATGGGACTTAACGCATGTGCTCAAAATGTTTTCTCAGATTAGCCTGATCCGTCAGCACAGGCTTATCAGGGATAACACTTTCTGCCAGATACTTTTTTATCGAAAAATTCCATTAAAATGAAAAGTTCGTCACTGATAAGCCCTGATTAACACTTGACATACATGCATTAAAACCCATTTTCCCAGACTGAGGCTCAATTATGTTGTTGCTGTGTGTCTTGTAATGACTGTAGATGAAGCCATCCATCATGAAATAGCGTGTCAACATAATCTAAATACTGAATAACCTTTTTTACAATTTTATTAGAAAATATTTGGTATTACATGGCATAATGGTTAAATAAATATTAGGATGAGACACACATTACATAAACATCATCTGAAAACAAAATGATCCCTCTGGTCCTGTTCCTAGTGTATCCCACACATACTGCTTATGACTAGACATATGCAACTTTACCATGATCATACAATTGTTTTCAAAACAATATTTACACTGGTGAAATATAAGTTAAAAACCTACATATACATGTGAGATTGCACTACTGTCTGGTTATATGTAAATGCCTGCATGCACAATAAATAAACTGATTTATATTTGTAAATTACATATACTTCGTCATGGTTACATAATTCGTGTAAAATACATGCAATAAAATCACAAAGAAATAAATACCTGTCATTTTGTTGCCAACATTTTTTTACACATGTTAACTTCTTTCATGTAAAAGAAGTAATATATGGAAAACAATTTTTTGTAGCAAATTATATGGTTGCTAGTGTTCACCTATTACATATTAAAGACAAAGAATAAGTGTGGACAAGCACATAACCGCATTAAATGCTAAAATTCAGGGTACTGTCTTAACAAAGATCTTAGGACACTTTTTGGTTATGACTGAATATTCAGCTTACAGTAAATATGCATTTAAAATCAGTATGGTCCTAAATAAAGGGCATGTGAATATTGAAAGGAAATAAATACAATTGACCCTTGCTATGGGAAAATGGGGTTTAATGCATGTTCCTTAAGTGTCGTCGAAGATTAACTTGTACGGACCGCACAGGCTTATTAGGGAAGACACTTTCTGGTTTTATGAGATTTTTCGTTTTAAGAAAGTATTTTCAAAAAAGAAAAACCAGTCTAAGCCGAAAGTGTTGTCCCAGATAAGCATGTGTGGACCACATAAGCTAATTTGGGACAAAACTTCACACACATGCATGAAGCCATTTTCCCCAGAACGCGGTCTACTTCGCCTAGGCTGTTCACTGCAAACAAAACATAACTGATGTCTAAATGGCAGCACAACAAAATAAAAAGGCAAGATTTTTTTATTAAAAAACTACACCATTGAAATCTAGCAATAACATATCTGCTTACCAATCGACAAGATGTGTGAATAAGATGCTTGTCAAATCATCGCAAGATACGTCAAATAATGTGAAATAAATATATTTCTCTAATATTATGTTGAGCTTAAGCATGCCAAATGCTCAAATGGCAAACAACAAATTGCTGCATGATTTAATGAACAGTTCAATATGTTCTAACTAGCAGAATATTTAGTATTAAGATTGGCCTTATTTTTTTTAAATCTTAAAAAAATACCACTTCGGATATTGAATACAGAGTAGCAAAAATCCTTAGCAATAAAACACATAGCACACTCTAATATCATTAACAAAACATTAAGACTGGTTTCTCAAGGTTGTTCTTAAGCTGCTCGTAGCTCCATTTAATCTGATTCACCTCTGTCCTGGTGTTTCTCCCGGGTCTTGTCTAGCTCCTTCAACATGTGGTCATTAGTTGTTACCAGGAACCTGCATTTACAGCAGGGAAGTGAATGCAACATATTTGTTTTGTTAAGGTTGAAATCATTTATTATTTAGCTTGACTTATGCAAGAGCTTTAGCCTTATTAAGAAACGTTGAGTATATCAAATTATATAACTGATAATTTATTATAGTTAATGGCCTTGGATTTAAGGGAAAAAAAAACAACATATTAATTCTATAATCTATAACTAATACCAGCAGAGTTTCCGGTTTAACCTTTGCAGTTTGGACCCGACTCAACTCGATACACATGTTTATTTGTATACCTTACTTATAAGTGCCGTGTTGTGGAATCTGATTTTCTGTATTGCAGCAATTTGTTTACCCAATTGGAAAAAGAACGGGTACACTTGGGAATTTATTTTTTTAATTCAAAAGTGTTTGAAATATCCTCAACTATGGAACTCAAACCATAAACCTTTTTAGAGTTAGCTGCTAAAAGCATTTTTCCTCATCCTTAATTATGTATGGGGTTTCCAGGATACATTGAAAGTACAGGAAGGTCTTGTTAACAATAATTAGGAAGTATTCAATAATAAATGACTTCTTTGAGTTTGCACAGTAAAATAAGATGTATATGCATGAATATTATGAAATAATAGAAATCTTTACACTAAAAAAGAATTTGTGTGGTATAGACTGTAGTTCCGAAATATCTTGCACATGCCTCTTTAGTGATGCATACCTGATTACACCTGGGTATAAAAGTCCAGTGCTGACACTGCCACAGTTCCTGTATTTGCATGTCCATGCCTCTTTCTTTTACTTTTACTGTCAGGTGCAAAACTTGCCTTCGCAGCACTAGTGTTACTTACAGAGGTTACTGGTGCTTGTGCTGGTATTGTGTACTCCTGTCACTTGTATTGACATTCAACAAATCTGCTGCCTGCCTTAAAAGAGCAGCTGCTGGCTTATATCTGCAAATGTATTCATGTACATTATTTTTTATTTACAAAAACAAGTCACTATTATGTAGTATAATGATAGATTCGAGAGATAATAAATGTTACGTATAGTTTGTTTGTATGGTGTTTATGCCCGTGTATTTAACTTACATTAAGGCAATGATTCACTTATTTATGTTTCCTGGCTTTCACCAGTTCTAGGCTAGGGCTCTGCAGTCTTTCCGGAGGAAACTCCCATTAAAAAAATCAGCGCGCATTTGAGGATCGAACCCAGGACCCCTGAGTTTCAAACCGTAAACATTAACTGGGTCACTGAGCTACACATTATATATGCACAGAAAAACAAGATCGATCTACCATTTAAGTCTATAAAAGAAAAATCTTCCTCAAAATGTGTCTGTTTGAAGAAACCTGTTAGGTTACTGTTCAACCCGTACTGTGGTCAACTCAAACCCATTTTGGTCAACTTATACCTGTTTTTCGGTCAACTGGTACCTATCCAAAGTCATCTCGTACCCAATATACAGAAATAGGTGTAAGATGGTCAACATGTATTGATAATAGTATAAAACAGTATCAGAAATATAGCATTATATATAAACATTTGAAATGAAAAAGAGAAACCATTACATTCAAGAAAACATAATTATTTTTGTTCGTTAATGAGGTAACTGTGCATACTTATTTTCTCACTTTGCTTTCCATTTTAATTATACATGAATTTCTATGCCGTATTGGGGATAAACTAGTAAAAACAATTAAAATGAATAATTTGAAAAAGATACGATTTAACCAACCTAGGTACGATTTGATTAGATAAAGACAGTATTACGAAAATATGCGATGAAAACAGTATGAAATTAATAGTTAAATTTAAACAAGCCAACAGTTAGACGTTTTGATCATCGTAACTCACCTTCGTCACATTGATACTATGGGACGTTTTGACAGTGGTACGTTTGACATGTAAACGAAAACAAGATTACGTCCATAAACTTCAAGTAGACCTTAATCACAACCCAAATGACAACTCAACGTTCGAAATGGGGATTACAATCGTATGCAATTTACCTTATAAACAAGTACAATAAACAAGTAACATTTACCTCAATAAGAACAGTGGAAAATACGTTAGAAACGACTCGGTAGAGTAATTCATCTGGTAGATATATAAAGTAACACCGTTCTTAATATTAACCTTTTACGAAAACTACCGAAAACTACAGAAAACTCTGGTTCACCGTCGTATATGAATTCAGTATTACTAATGCATTCGTCGTAATGCGTTCGGCATTCGGCTTACTTCATGTGAGCTGCTGCCTTGTGCTTATTCATTTCGCTTAGTAGAACTTACAAAAAAATATGCCTTTTTAGCATTACTAAGTATTGAAATGATAATAGTTCAGCAACAAGAAGAAGCCACATGAACATTTTAACAGAAATAATTCATTTGTCATTCTCTCGCAAAAATACATGATAAACATACATCGAGTAAACATTAAAACGAAGTATGCAAGCAATATTTCACTAACTGATAGAAACAAGCATAAAGACGCAAGAAAGACGCAGTTCTTTTGTAAAAAATAAAATAAAGCAAAATGCAATTGTTATTTAGCAATATGCAATTGTCATTAAGCAATATGTTATTGTCATTATGCATCATGAATGGACTGGCTGATATTCCCTTCCATAGAAACAAGCATGCTTGGGGAGAGCATGACGTTCACTCGAGGGACACGGCGCTTTATTGCGAGGCATTCTGTGACTTGCAAAGAAAATGTCACGCCTTCCTGTCGCAATAACGTTGTTAATTCTTGTCGGTATGGCTGTAATTTAGGCACCTTATTGATGGAGTTTTTCACCAACCTTGTCGCATAAAAAGGATTATATATGCATTACGGTATAATTATGTTATTGCTATGAGTAGTGAATATAGCAATAATATATTTCTGTTTTATATTTGCTACTGAAGTTCATTTCTGTAACTTATTTTGTAAAGAAATTTCAAACACGAAATATATAGTAATGATGCTCATATAACCGATTGCTATAGTAGCACTATATCCTTACAATGCACAGCGACGAGTTTGTAAAAGAAGGAATTTCCGCTAAGTATTAGTACTCCGTGTTTCATAGCGAAGTACTCCGTGTTATAGCGGAGTACTTTTGAGAAAACTATTCAGTTTGTTTTCAAGTTAGTTTGCTTGTGGCTATTTATAAAAGTTAATAGTTTTCGAAATCAGTTCTTGCGAGATTGTGTACGTGGCAACATTAAATTCGAATTCATGTTTTGTATATGAATACACGTGAATATGTATATTGTATATATTGTATATATTTTCTGGTTGATTTTCTGAGCATGCTCGGATAAAGTTCGTAATTCATTTATTCTGAATAATGGACGCAAGTGCATTGCTACGACCACACGTTTTTTCCTTGGTGGGGTTTTACCACTGAGGTCTTTTTTCGTGGACGGCTGTCATTCTTGTGAGGACTATTTGGTTAAATATGTTATTAAAATTTAAAGTAAATTGGCTTGATCGTTAAGTGTTTTAATTTAAAATCGACATATTTAGTCTTGTTTGTTTGGAAAGAAGTAAGGACTAATGTAAACGTTTCGCCTACGACGTTGAACATAATACCGAGACTGATATATGGAACTACATAACAGTTTCCGACTTTGGGCGAATGCTGGTATGATAACGAAGAAGCAAAATATTAAAATAGATGTTTTAATTACATTAAGACATTCCGGTTTACCTACATAATACGCCCATTGGATTATGATTTTGATGTCTGGAAATGTAGTCTTTTTTTGTTTACAGCAGAATTGTCAAAGGAAAAAACTAACTAAGACAGAGATATATATTTTTGCTATCAATTAGCAGGAACGTTTGGATATTTAGCATGCTAAACATTTTAATCTGTTTGATTCTACGGTAAAGCAAACATCCGACTTTTGGTTCAGAAATTCCTAAAACTAATCCTTTGATATTGAGCAAGTCCACATTCTGTTCGTGTTGCGATTGCTGTTAATAACTCTACAAATGATAAGTTGTACAAATGATAATGGTGCTGAACGGCAATGAACGGAAAGTCCAGATCAAAGACCCCGATGCCATTGATGCCATCCGCAATGGTGTGGAGCCGTCGTATCCTCCCCCGGCTCTTCCATAAACCATCACATACCCCCATCTGGGTACCGAACGTGTAAGCCAATGACGAACTTATTTTTGAATTCAACGTGTAAACATCACTGCTCGATCGTGCTACTTCTTAACCCTGTCCTAAGTACGCAGTAAATTACTGAAATATATCGTCCTGGTTTTATGAAGACCACTTATTTCCATTAGTAATTAGCAAATTGCCCTATAATAAATTACTTAAACACTTTTTAAGTATAATATTTATGTATTTTATGCAATCAACTATTGTTTCCATCTACAAACACGACAAGTCATGTAAGCGCTTTAAATTTCCGTCATCATGCAATGTTAAGTACACAAATTTTCCGGTTCAACACGACTTTGATATTTGGCCATTTAATCGGATGACTGGGTATGTGTGTAAACAATAATAGTCAGAGTCTCTGAATAGCATTGTATTTATCAAAACTTGTTTGTCCATTCAGTAACATTGGGGCTTTCGTACTCGTATAAATTTGAAATTTGTCTGCGCGTTGAAATCTGTCGATCACTCGCACCAGGTTTACCGCTATTGCAATCATTGTGTACTACCTGTAAAACTAACTGCGATTACAGTCTTTATTCCGAATGTCTATCGAGATATTGTTTGTTTAAACGCTCAGATATCGATGATTTAAAGTAATGTTGTTTGTAATTTCACTGATTGGCCATTATTACCCCTGTGGTTTGACAATGAAAATAAGCTCCTTCACGAAATGCACAATTCAGAATATAATCCGAAGTACTTTATGGAAGTTTTTCCATCGTAGATTATTGCGTTGTTGTAGTTCGTTTTTAACATGTACACCTTTTGATTGTCTTGTCCGTAAGCACTCATTGAAAATGTACAATTGTATTTATTGTACATTTTTGCATATTTTTCTTTTTTCGTCTATTCTTTTTTTCTGCTATGCAAACTAGCTTTAATTGTCTTTTTTGTGTAATGCTTAATGTACCAGATTGCTCCACTTGTGTTGTTTTCCCACACCCGGTAACTTGCTCTTATTTAAAGGTCCCCTTTATGTTGACAGTTTTACTTAGTGTGTATCTTTACCCACATAGATGATTGGCATAATGCAATATCGATCAACAATTGGGGGCTTTTATATACGTTTACAGCGATATCTTACAACTTACATTAAACGTATGCATCCATGGAAATACTTGTATCGTAACATAATAACATCTTTTTTCAGTGTTACATCAAAGAGTTTGCATCTGTTCAGGGGGCGTAATATTTATACCGTGTACGCATGGTTTCTTTTTATATACGTGCTAAAATAAGTACAAAATGTATACAATTATCAGCACAGTCCTTTTATACTGGCCGAATTTAACGCAATTACTTTACATTTCCGTGTGGGAGACCTTGCTTGTACTCTATCCGTTATTAAGTACACATTATTATTGCTATTGTTACGGTCGGGTGACATTGAACTCAATCCTGGGCCATCTCGTGTAACCCCTCGAGAATGCAGCCTGTCAATATTAAAACATAATAAGTATTCGAAACAAATTGAATATATTCGGGACAATTTCTTAGATTTCGACATAATATGCTTTACAGAAACGAAACTGTCAGGTGATATTATTAACGAACGTCTATCATTAGAAGGTCATGATTGCATTTTTCGAAAGGATAATACTAATCATTCAGCGGGCTTACTGACGTATGTTTCGTCATTATTTCGACCCACACGATTATTAAACCTAGAAATAATCATACCAGAATCTATATGGATAAGAATTTTCGACCACTCCAAGTCCTTTCTAATTTGTAATGTGTATCGTTCTCCTAATTCTGCTTCTGAATTTTGGGATCGATTTGAAACATGCCTTGATCAAGCATATGACCTTTGTAACAATATAATTATTGTTGGCGATATTTACGAAAACCAATTCAATCCCTCCAACCACAAATTTAAAGATATTCTTTGTTTAAATAACTTATCTAACGTAATTAACGAACCAACCAGAGTGACCGAATGTTCTAGTCTAATAGATCCCATTGCTATAACAAACACATTGTAGCATTTACATTCAGAAATTTTTGAAACTGATAAATCAATTAGTGATCATTTTGGTTCATACATATATATTGATATTGACTTACCCAAAAATGCTCTTTACAAAAGAAAAATATGGCGCTACCAGTATGCAAATTTTAGAGCGCTTAATGGTGCAATAACGTCTTATGACTGGTCCTTTTTACACACGGGTGATCTAAACCAAATTGTACTCCGTTTTCCCAATATATTTCTTCAATTAGCTTCCCTGTTTATTCCATCTTCCGATGTCACTATTCGACCAAACGATTGCCTTGGTATAACTCATCAATATGTAAAACATCACGCCATAGGGACAGACAAAAGCGTGTTGTTATCAAATCTGGTAAAGTTTCTGATTGGTCAGCATATACACATCTAAGAAACAGTCAATAATAGGAAAAATCATGCTAAAGAATGCTTTTTCAATACTCTTGAAATTGGGTTTGCCGATTGTAAAAAATCTTATCCACGCCAATATTGGAAAACGGTAAAAATGTTAGTTAAAGAAAATGCAAATAGTTTTTATAGTATCCCTCCGCTGGTGAACCCAGATGAATCGTATTCGATAACTAACCTTGAAAAAGCCAATATATTAAACAATTATTTTGTATCCATATCACAAATTGATGAACGCGATCATGACGTACCACAATTACACCGAAAAACACTTAACACGTTTGACGACATTTTTATTTCTGAACAAGTCGTAACCGATGTTCTATGCAACTTAGACATTAAAAAAGCTAATGGTCCTGATGGTATAAGTCATAAACTATTAAAAGAAACATATAAATCAATTAGTAAGCCACTATCAATTATTTTTAACAGATCGATACATGAAAACTTTTTTCCATCCTTCTGGAAAGAAGCAAACGTTATGCCTCTCTTTAAAAAAAGGTGAAAAGTTCATTCCTTCGAATTATCGACCTTTTTCTCTGATAAGCTGTGTTGGAAAAGTATTCGAAAGGGTTGTTTTCAAATACCTCTACAACTACCTACACACAAATCAACTTATATACAAGAATCAGTCAGGTTTCTTACCAGGTCATTCTACTGTTTACCTACTAATTTACCAAATATGTAAATCGTTTGATGAAAAACAATCTACCTGTATCGTCTATTGCGACATAAGTAAAGCCTTCGACAGGGTTTGGCACAAAGGTCTTATACATAAATTGAAAGAACTTGGGTTTCAGGAAATATTATTGCTTGGATATCCAGCTACTTGTCCAATAGATCTCAGAAAGTTTTTATCGGCTCGTCGTTTTCACGATCATTAAATATTAATGCAGGCGTTCCACAAGGCTCTGTATTAGGGCCTCTTCTTTTTTAATGTATGTTAATGATATCTCTGAATCACTTCTTAGCATTAGTCGCCTTTTTGCTGACGACTCTTCACTATCTGTTTCCTCAAATGACACCGCTATTATTGAGTGTTTAAAATCATGACCTAGGCTGTATTAACCAATGGGCAAAGAAATGGCTCGTCGAGTTTAATCCCTCGAAAACGGAAGTAATGTTTTTCAGTGTCTTGAAAAGTCAAAACCGTCCATATTTAACTTTCGCCGAAACCCATTTATCCTTTGTAAAAGACCATAAACATCTCGGTATTACACTAAGTGAAGACGGTTCGTGGTACAAACATATTGACAATATTACAAAATCAGCTTCCCAAATACTTGGATCCATGAGAATGCTAAATACAAACTCAAGCGAGAAACACTCAATCAAATATACGTTTCATATCTAAGACCTTTGTTAGAGTATGCGTCCATTGTTTGGGACAACTGCGCAAAATACGAAAAAGAACTGTTAGACAAAATTCAATTTGATGCAGCTCGTATTGTAACAGGATTAACTAGATCAACTAAAATTACCCTACTTCTAAAAGAAATTGGTTGGGTTTCTCTCGATGACAGACGGATGATTCAAAAACATGTTTTCGTATATAAACACAATAAAGGTGCCTTACCACAATATTTAAACGATATTTTCCCAGCAACACCAGACAACATGCCTTATTTGTTATGTAATTGTGGCGACCATGCAACAATTGCCCGCAAACTTGCGATTTACTCAAATTCTACTATTCCTTCGTCTCTTAAGTTATGGAACAAACTTGACATCGATACAAGGTCTTTACCAACGCTTTCTAGTTTTAAAAGTGCAGTAAAGCGGAAGTGCAATCCTCCTATAGTTCCTTCGAATTTTCTAGCTGGCGAACGAAAGCAACAAATTCCAGATGCTCGGCTAAGAAACCACGTTAGCGACTTAAATTCCGATTTACACTTTAACCACCTACGTGACAATCCAAAATGCGCTTGTTATAGTCCTGTCGAAGACGTAGATCATTTCTTTTTCAAATGTCCTCTTTTCTCCGAGCAGCGTATCGTGCTTTTTACCAACACCCGTCCATACCACACTCTTAATGCAAACAAACTTTTATATGGTATCCCAGAACTAACTGATAACCAAAACGATGTGTTATTTCTGGAAGTTCAAAGATATATTAAGACTTCGAACAGGTTCATATAAATATTTGACTGTAAACACATTTTCAATGTTTTTGCTTGTTCCATTTTACTCAACAAAGTTCAAGCATTTTCGCTGCAGATTATGTGTTATATTGTAGTTTGTAGTTCAGTTTAGTTAATTGTAATATTATAACATTCTCCTTAAATTTAGTTTACATTTTTTCTCTTAACCATTTGGAGTGTAAAACAGTGAACGACACTTACCTCTTGTTAATACATTTTCCCAAATGTTTTTGTCGTCAGCTAAAGTCTATTTATTTATTTACTGAATTGTTAATTTTACACTCACTATGTGCACTTTGAATGTCCTTATTTACCGAATCATTCGATAACATTAATTTGTAGTATATCTACTCTATGCAATATGCACCATATGTATATTTGTATAAATGCATGTATGTAAGAAAATGCAATAACAAATTATTAAAGTTAAATGATCAATTGTTTTTAGTGGGTTGGTTGGTACTTTACGTCGTACAATGATGAAAACGAATAAAGTAAAAGTTTAGATATGAAGTATTAAAATTTCATTTGTTCGATATAATATATCGATATGCAAGATATTGCTGTATAATATTAAAGAGACAAAAATCATGCTTGGCAAAGTTCGTGACGACCGTTGGTTAATTTCACTGCCCGTCGGTAAATTCGGAGAGCAATTCCAAAGAAAAATTGTATCAATCGGCCTATAAAGAAAGTGCGTGTAAATTAGCGATTTGATGATGCTCTTAGCTGTCTAATTGCGTATTTAGATCTTGTCTAGCGGATCTGTGCTCTAGTTGTTACAGTCTGGTAAAAGACTCGGTGGTCGCAGGTTCGAGCCCCTGCTCAACCGTCACCTAATAACGCGTTTGTCACAAGAGACGTTAAACCAAGTTGCAATGTTCTATGTGCTTCAAACCGGGCGCTAAAAGACTCATGGTCTGGAATGGCGCATCTTCTGTATCTCTGTATCTTTTTGATAATTAGCAAATATGTAACGAAAAGTGTTCGAAATGGAATATTTGTTAATGGTTCACAGAACCTTTTATCGCGATACAATTAAACAAAACGAATTAAATCAACTCATATTTCTTTATTGTTTCTTCATCGTTTCACCATTGACATAAATACATGAATGCATAGTGATCAAGTGCAATTATTTAGTGACTGAAATTAAGTATATAAATTAAGATAAACAATCAATTACCAACTAATACAACATTAACATCACGAACAACAAATATACATCTTTACTGTTAAACAGGAACGAATATGTAAAACAATCATATTTTCCTACACAAAAATATATTTGATACATGCATGAGTGTGCAATTATTTTTACTTTGACCACTGAAACATTCGTCTGAAATAAACACGTGTATTCTCCATGTTTTTCCCTTCTCACGTTTATATAATGTTGACCATAAGTCGTTTGGTTGATCCTAATTTTAGGTATAATTAATCAGAATGTGTTTTCTTATTTGTTGAATAATTTTATGTTATAATGGTTATACCCGCACTTTAGATATATCTTTTGCATACAAGGATTCGGTTGTAGATGATATTAGCGCTTTGATGAATAAACTTAGTCAAAAAAAGCTACTATAAGCTTTGTACAATTTCGTTGGCATCGGGTTTTTGTAATAGACACATGACGTTATTTCTATGCTTATCTGTGTGAATCAGGGAATAAACAACTGCGAGTGTGTTACAAAACATGTATATCGATATCAACCTCATGATCTTTTTACCAAATACATGGACTATCTTATAGTGTTATAAGGTATGATTTAAATCAGAAGGTTATAGTTAACCGTTTGATTCCCTCGACCAATTTTTGTATACTCGACTGTTATTTCTGTATCATAGAATTTGTGTCGCACCTAATATTCTTCAAACCGTCACCGAACTACTTATACTAATTTCGACCAGAGGTATGG
The DNA here is from genome assembly GCA_007657795.1 of Dreissena rostriformis. NCBI lineage: Eukaryota > Metazoa > Mollusca > Bivalvia > Myida > Dreissenidae > Dreissena > Dreissena rostriformis. Next base: position 103,828 of record VMBQ01001930.1, read on the forward strand.
TAACATCCAACATGTTTTCAGCCAACATCGGTTGTAAATTCGGCATTGCGTCACAATAGTTTCAATAATTGGAAGAATCATCGTGTTCTGTAGTGTAGAGATGAAAAATTGTTCTTTATGAGCCCCACCTACGACAAGCTTATGTCACGCTTGTACGATGAAACCCTGCTGAATTTACACAATAGGCAAGTCGGCAACACGTTCAGTAATCGCGTTTGGACAATGACCATATATGACAGCTCCCTTGAGAACTGCACCGCCCGCTTCCGGTGGAACAAAGATTTTCAGCTTCTTCGAAAAGCGCTGTTTGATGGTTTCCTGGAGAAGCATACACTCAGAGAACCCTCCTACCATCAAAATGGCTTCTACGCCATTACATACCGGCTTTTGAAGCAAATCGGAGACGTACCAAGTAAGTTTCGAAACAGATGTGTTGAAGAATGAACGCGTGATCTCTGCATCCAAGCGCAGTTTGTCCCCCATCAGACTAACCTAAACTCACAAACGTTTACTGCCGTTGAGACACATACTTTAAAGACATTGTAATAATAATTATACCTTGAAGTTAATGTGTATTGATGTTCATAAATATAATCTCCTTTAAAACAAGTACATTTTTAACATAGAACTAAAATATTAAAACTAAAGCTAAATATTAAAATCACAAAAGTTTGAAAACATTTACGTACCTTATCCCCGTAACCAGCTGATCGTATTTTGTCTTTCAGTGATATTTGCGTGACATCTTTTACAAGGTCGATCAGGGATAGCGGTATTTTAATTGTAACTCTATATGCCTTTTCTGTTTTAATAGACTTCTTTTTTACTTCAAAATCACGAAGCAATTCGACATAATCTTCCATATTCTCATCTTTAAATCGTAGAATAGTAGTTTTATCTATAAATAAAACATATATTTGTCCAATGTCAAGGTAAAAACAATGAAATAAACGTTTATCTAATACATGTGTATTTGCTATAGAATGAACTACCGTATACAACGCAAGCGTATGTTCTCACATAAAGGTACATACTCGTTGTCATCTTTTATGCAAGCGCTGGTATACTCTTGCCGCAAGCCGAAACTATACGTTTACATGTGTTGGGCTTTGGAACATGACGACGTGTAAGCCGAATTAATTTTGTTACTGTGAAAAAATATTCCCACCCTCAGCAGTTTTGTAGAAACTTAGATCCACTGTTTTATATAGTTATAGTAAGTAGCACAATGGTTTCGAAACGGATTTTTCGTCAAGGCTGATTTCATATAAAAGTGCAATGATTACACAGAATTAGACAAGCAATTATTGTCGTTCACGACAATATTGGCCTTTTTTTTCCCTACATCAATACAATGACTATACATATTGACTACACCTAGTGACTAAACATGCTGTTCCTTATTTACCAAATACAACATTCTATCATTGTGTAGAAAGTAGATAACATATTTTAGTTAAGAGTTGAAATTAAATTAAGACCGACGTAATTAAGGAAGCAAACGTCCTTCTGGTGTACAATAATACAATTTAGGTACTATGATAATGTGAAATACACGTTAATGTATACACGCATTGATACATATTCTGCCAAACTAAACATGAATAAATAAAAAAAATAATGCTGTGTAGCTTGTCTTGGAATAATTGTTTCTTTTTGTTTTGTTTTGTTTTTGTTTTGTTTTGTGATTCCTCTCTTTGTTACCTACCTACTATCTTCCCAAGAAAAGCCATAAAGGCTTCGTCCACCCTCGTCCCTCCCCAATGACCCCCACCTGCCCTATGGATCTCTTTCAGGTTCCCGCCGACACAAACTTCGTGAACTGTTATGTCAATTGTTCCACCTAACGTATATGCATTTAAGTTAAATACGAATAAAAGGCATTACAAAAGAAAGTCATCGAAAGTGTTCTAGTACAAATCGTTTTTTGCTGAATGAAATATATAATGATCAACATAATACTTTCTTTAAATGTCATTTATTGAAAGTTTTAACAAATTGTAATCTGCTGAACATGTTGTATGCACGAGAAAATGAAATTTATATTGACATATGTGTTTAGGATCGGTTATACCTCCGGCGTCTAACACTAAATATTTCTTGCCGGCCTTCAGAGTGGAGATACCGGCTTCTCCATCTTTTTGCACAGGAAGATGTCTGCAGTACAGTGAGGCTGCCTCTGGTTCGAGTGCAAGAAAAAGCCTGTCGGTTGATATTCCGGCCTTACATTATGAAATGATATTGGAAATTTTGTACAAATAAATACCTCACACTGTTTATCAGCAAGCATGAATATCATCACTCTATCTTAGTGGCGCACTCATATTGGCACTGGATTTAATTAAAGGAATTTTCATCGTACCAAAATGGGAGGACACTAATTATCGCTTTCAAAAAAGTTTAAGCCATACCCATATCAACCTACAATAGTTGAATGGAAATACTTTTCCTCTTTCAACAATGACCTTGACTTTGACCCAACTACCTTCGAGTGTAATCCCAGATTAGGTCTACATACAACTAACCTTCACACAAAGTACCTAAGGGGAAACAATTTAAATATTGTTTAGTAACAGTAACATTGATTGAACTGGCCCAAGTTGCATTTCCTAGCTAATATTGAATGTAAGCTACATACACACAAACTTTCAGCAAAAAATATCTATCTCTTACACAGATATTGAGTGGAAACCGTCGGAATCATTGACCTTTTCGTGCAGAGCATTGATCCAAACTCAAGTTATAGAATGACAACTGTCTTACTTTTTTTATTAACAGTGACCTTTATCTTGAATTGACTGCCCCAAAATGGAATTCCAAGCTAGTTCGTCTTGTTTGCTAACTTCATAAATCATAAATATTGGTTTATGCAAACTATATATGTTGACCAGAAAATACTTGTTTGTCACCGCGGCCCGCCCGCAGACCCGCTCGCCATACCCCAGTAAAATAACATGGCTTTTTCAACTTCGTTATAAAAATAAAACAATACAACGCATTGAAGATGTCCAGAAGTGAACATAATTGAACGCTATTTGTTTATTAAACATCTAAATACAACTGTTTATTTAACTGAACATACTTTGACTCATAATTACCTAAGGTGTTGGGAAGTCAAATGCTTGACATACACGAATCCATGCATAAACTTGAAATTGAGAATAAGGACGATTGAAATAAACTGACAAAAATGCAAAACAAATGCAAAATAAGAACATGGCTATGATGGGTGCATCGGTGATTGTATTTAAATATGAGCTGCATATGTTACCAATCATACCTGCTCTGAAGCCATTATCATAAACTGTTTTGCTGGATCATTCCAAATAGCAGGCACGGTCAGAACCCAGTGAATGTCGTCTTCATTCACACCTCCCACTTGATTGTGTATTGCGTTCTCCAAAGTTTCTTTCAAGAATCTGGTAGAATGTTAGGAAACAAAAGTAAGGATAAACCCGTATTACTTAATATTTTAAAAAGCACACGTTAAACACGTTTGTTTCTGCAGCAAAATTGACAAAAAAGTGACTACTCGCCTGATTGACAATGTAAACACAGTTAAAGCTGGCAACTTGCGACCGCACTCATCCTCAAGTTCGGTGTCTTTGTGTATGGGCTAGAAAAACAATTGACAACAAAAATATACACTCAAATTACTGTACCTTTAAGTCGGATTCCTTCTATAATGAATTTAAAGTTTTGGAATACCCTGACAGGTTCATTAAACAAAAACAGTCAGAATAGTAATTTCTAATTTGTTAAAAATTATCAAAAACAAAATTTGAAAGTTCGTATAGCGTGTATATCATCATTATATCATCGTCTAATTGTGTTCGTTTTACCAAAATTGCATGACAGCAATAGTCGCACATTGCATGATGCTTAACTTTTATTCAAACATATTACCTTTTTCCAAAGTGACATTTTGAACCTTCGAAAGTAGTACCATTTGTTATGCTCGCCACTCTCGCACAATTCAAGGTAGCGAGTTTCGGCGTCAAACCCAAACGCTTCAATGACCTTTCCGTCTGGGTTTATTAATATACAGGTTGGAACTTTATGAAAAAGAAAACTATACACTTTTTGGTTGTTACAATTATACGAGACCATTTTGTTTCTGCTCGTAATTAAAGTCAATTATATTTGGAATTTATTAAAACATAAAGCCATTTGACCAGTGCCAGTAACCAATAAAGACAAACAGTAATGTAATTAATTACATACATAATAAATAACATTTTACTGACTTCCAAATGGACTTGTTCATGAATTGTCAAAATGAAAATTTAAATGTGAATACTAAAAAAAGTTGAATACGTTATATTACAACAAGCGAATTAATACTCGTAACTAAGAGAGGCATAGCGGTTAGTGTTTCTGTTATGATTTATGATCAATAGAAATCGAATCAAAACCAAAGCATGTGTGACGCATTTTATCGACAAATAAGGAGTTTAGGGTGTACCTTACATAACGTTTAAATGGAATGTCTACATTCTAAAGCTTGAATAACAGATTAGTATCCCGTTGTTAACAAATGTCTCGGGTTCGAATCTCGGTGAATGCACACAGTTAAGTGGCAATTGTTTCTTCATATATCGTATTTCACATTATTGCACATGAAACAAACGTGTAAAGAAACACATTTAATGGGTTTTTCAAAAATACGAAAAACTGTGCCCATGTCTCTTTTTATGTCAAAAAAACATATTTGCAAATGAATAACACAAAACCATGATATTAAATGTGTTGTGTTACCTTTTAGGGATGGTATCTGAGTTCCTGCCCCTACTGAGTGGACTCTAGTCGGATCCTTTTCGAAATCGTGTTTAAATGAAAACGCCCAACCAGAATAGGTCGTCCCAAAGTCTATGGCGGCCACAATCAAAGCTTCTCCTTTTGCAGCCTGAGTCAAATAATACGATATACATCATAATTTGTAAATGCTAACATAATTACACTGTTTGGATAAAGAAAATACAACGATAAAAGAACAAAATCAATTTCATACTGATTAAAGCCCCCATAACGCTCAAAATCAACGAATATTTCGTAACATATTTCGTAAAATAAAGTTAACACATAAACAATCAGTGTTCCTTATAGCAATAGTCAAAATGTCAACGCTAGATGTGGTCTCGTAACATTTTTTGTGGCACAATATATTCCATTTTAATTTCCCGCAACGATATATATTTATAAGACATACGAACACTAAATTGGTACATGAACATGTGTTGAATGTATTTTACCACAACAAATAAAAAAGAACCTTTTGTATCTTGTTAAATCTATGTTACCAGAGCACATCTAGCGTTGAAATGTTGGCTATTGCTATAAGGAACATTGATTATTTGTAAACTTTATTTTACGAAATATTTTACGAAATATTCGTTGATTTTGAGCGTTATAGGGGCTTTAATGCACTTCCAACAGGATACGTTTTGCAGGTAATCAATCCTCGTTTCTATGACAGTAGGCATATTATAGTCGTATGTTACCTGCCGGGTGCTCTGTGCATCGCACATTATATAAGTGTAAACAGCATACCGAATAATTAGTTTTTTTGTGTAAGTGATACGTGTACAAATATGATAAAAGCACGACCTTAGGTTTTAGAATTGTATATCGGTCATACGTTACTTGGTATTAAATGCTGACTGCATGTGCTGCTACTATATATTTTTTCTTTAAGATTGATAAAGGAAAGTACGAGTCAGATATGTGCCTGATAATTGCTCTAGTGGTAAGTTGATAATACGATCATGATTTCATTTTTATAATATAAAAATCACCTGTAAAATATAACATCATGTTCAATTCCATACTGAAACCAATAAAACTTATTTTAAGTTTATGTAAAAACGTTATTATGTTTTTGTCATTATATTATCCATATCTGCTGTATATGTGGTTAATAAGAAGCAAAAACATTTGGCATTCGTAAATATTTAAAACAAACGACCTTCATAAGCCTATTCCTTGCAATCAAAAACACGTTTCAGGAAAATGTTTTATTAACTGTCGATTTTATTATAATAATTATATAACATAATTGTTAAGCATAATTTATGCAGCGGCAACATTGAACGCCAATCAATTGCGCGAAATTTCCAAATTTAGCAAATGCAAATATATGCTGCAAGTGATGACCGTAAACCAAGAACTTTTTTTACATTTTTGGTCGATTTAAAATTGAACAATTGTTTAAATTAATATGTTCAAATAAAACTAATAAGACTATTCAGCACCTACACTTTAGAACGAAATATTTAAAAAAAATGTGTTATTTTCTTTTATAATCAGAATGTAATGCGCGTTCATATAATGAAATAAGTATTATATATGGCCTATAAATAAAGACAACACAATGGTATAAACTTAAGAAAAACAAATCACTACAAACTTAACATATTTTTATCAAGTGCCCCGATCACGCATTTAAAATAGTGGCCAAAAATATAAATAAATTGTTACCATAGTTTTCCAGACGAGCAGTGTGCCAAATTGTAGTGTTTATAATATACGTCCGCTGTAATGAAATTGTGAAAGCAAACAACTAAATTAACACATGTCGAAAATACACGACCATACAGGTGTGCGCAAATTTATATCTGATACCTAATCACATCTTCAAGTGGCCCGCGGTGCAATCTAGGCGGAAGTAAATAATATGCAATTCAAAGAAAGAAGATATTGGATACTGAATTTTGGACATTGACTGGCGCCCATTATCTCTGCCGTTCTGCTATTTAAATATCGTGAAACCGGTTTTAGTTTAGCCATTACCATTTGAAGGCAATGACATTATTTTAAGTATAACTACGTTAAATCCTCAGTTGATTCATTCATTGCTTCCAAATTAAAGCTCACATGATAAAGACGTTCGTTTTGTCTTCAAATTATTATGAAACAATTATCACTGTGTTAATCAAGTCGTTATTTTTCCTAAAGGTTGTATTGTGAATGGATACACATACTCAATTAACAATCTATGGTGTATACACATACTATGTGTACTTTTTTGCCAATTTGCACAAACATTATTAGAGAAATGAAGCACACACTGCAATAAAGCATGTGTGTGTACATAGTTGACGGATGGTCGCCGACAGAAGTGCTTTGCAGACAGAAACACGTTTTATTTCTAAATGTGCAGAAGAAAGCATACACTTACTCACAAGCGAATGTAGGGTACATCTACTTCAAAAACACAATCAATTTTCAAAACAAATATATAATTATAAATTGCAGTCACTTTGTTATATGTGTCACTAAATTTCGATTTCGATTATTAATTTATTTGTTTAAAGCGGCTTTAATATTAATACTAATTGAAATAAGATTGTAAATTTTAAACAAGGATGCATGTTTATAGTTTTACTTGTTGATGCATTTGTTTTAATAAATATAACCTCTGAAGTTCATACACTATTATCATGGATATAGTTATGTATGTATGTATGTATGTATGTATGTATGTATGTATGTATGTATGTATGTATGTATGTATGTATGTATGTATGTATGTATGTATGTATGTATGTATGTATGTATGTATGTATGTATGTATGTATGTATGTATGTATGTATGTATGTATGTATGTATGTATGTATGTATGTATGTATGTATGTATGTATGTATGTATGTATGTATGTATGTATGTATGTATGTATGTATGTATGTATGTATGTATGTATGTATGTATGTATGTATGTATGTATGTATGTATGTATGTATGTATGTATGTATGTATGTATGTATGTATGTATGTATGTATGTATGTATGTATGTATGTATGTATGTATGTATGTATGTATGTATGTATGTATGTATGTATGTATGTATGTATGTATGTATGTATGTATGTATGTATGTATGTATGTATGTATGTATGTATGTATGTATGTATGTATGTATGTATGTATGTATGTATGTATGTATGTATGTATGTATGTATGTATGTATGTATGTATGTATGTATGTATGTATGTATGTATGTATGTATGTATGTATGTATGTATGTATGTATGTATGTATGTATGTATGTATGTATGTATGTATGTATGTATGTATGTATGTATGTATGTATGTATGTATGTATGTATGTATGTATGTATGTATGTATGTATGTATGTATGTATGTATGTATGTATGTATGTATGTATGTATGTATGTATGTATGTATGTATGTATGTATGTATGTATGTATGTATGTATGTATGTATGTATGTATGTATGTATGTATGTATGTATGTATGTATGTATGTATGTATGTATGTATGTATGTATGTATGTATGTATGTATGTATGTATGTATGTATGTATGTATGTATGTATGTATGTATGTATGTATGTATGTATGTATGTATGTATGTATGTATGTATGTATGTATGTATGTATGTATGTATGTATGTATGTATGTATGTATGTATGTATGTATGTATGTATGTATGTATGTATGTATGTATGTATGTATGTATGTATGTATGTATGTATGTATGTATGTATGTATGTATGTATGTATGTATGTATGTATGTATGTATGTATGTATGTATGTATGTATGTATGTATGTATGTATGTATGTATGTATGTATGTATGTATGTATGTATGTATGTATGTATGTATGTATGTATGTATGTATGTATGTATGTATGTATGTATGTATGTATGTATGTATGTATGTATGTATGTATGTATGTATGTATGTATGTATGTATGTATGTATGTATGTATGTATGTATGTATGTATGTATGTATGTATGTATGTATGTATGTATGTATGTATGTATGTATGTATGTATGTATGTATGTATGTATGTATGTATGTATGTATGTATGTATGTATGTATGTATGTATGTATGTATGTATGTATGTATGTATGTATGTATGTATGTATGTATGTATGTATGTATGTATGTATGTATGTATGTATGTATGTATGTATGTATGTATGTATGTATGTATGTATGTATGTATGTATGTATGTATGTATGTATGTATGTATGTATGTATGTATGTATGTATGTATGTATGTATGTATGTATGTATGTATGTATGTATGTATGTATGTATGTATGTATGTATGTATGTATGTATGTATGTATGTATGTATGTATGTATGTATGTATGTATGTATGTATGTATGTATGTATGTATGTATGTATGTATGTATGTATGTATGTATGTATGTATGTATGTATGTATGTATGTATGTATGTATGTATGTATGTATGTATGTATGTATGTATGTATGTATGTATGTATGTATGTATGTATGTATGTATGTATGTATGTATGTATGTATGTATGTATGTATGTATGTATGTATGTATGTATGTATGTATGTATGTATGTATGTATGTATGTATGTATGTATGTATGTATGTATGTATGTATGTATGTATGTATGTATGTATGTATGTATGTATGTATGTATGTATGTATGTATGTATGTATGTATGTATGTATGTATGTATGTATGTATGTATGTATGTATGTATGTATGTATGTATGTATGTATGTATGTATGTATGTATGTATGTATGTATGTATGTATGTATGTATGTATGTATGTATGTATGTATGTATGTATGTATGTATGTATGTATGTATGTATGTATGTATGTATGTATGTATGTATGTATGTATGTATGTATGTATGTATGTATGTATGTATGTATGTATGTATGTATGTATGTATGTATGTATGTATGTATGTATGTATGTATGTATGTATGTATGTATGTATGTATGTATGTATGTATGTATGTATGTATGTATGTATGTATGTATGTATGTATGTATGTATGTATGTATGTATGTATGTATGTATGTATGTATGTATGTATGTATGTATGTATGTATGTATGTATGTATGTATGTATGTATGTATGTATGTATGTATGTATGTATGTATGTATGTATGTATGTATGTATGTATGTATGTATGTATGTATGTATGTATGTATGTATGTATGTATGTATGTATGTATGTATGTATGTATGTATGTATGTATGTATGTATGTATGTATGTATGTATGTATGTATGTATGTATGTATGTATGTATGTATGTATGTATGTATGTATGTATGTATGTATGTATGTATGTATGTATGTATGTATGTATGTATGTATGTATGTATGTATGTATGTATGTATGTATGTATGTATGTATGTATGTATGTATGTATGTATGTATGTATGTATGTATGTATGTATGTATGTATGTATGTATGTATGTATGTATGTATGTATGTATGTATGTATGTATGTATGTATGTATGTATGTATGTATGTATGTATGTATGTATGTATGTATGTATGTATGTATGTATGTATGTATGTATGTATGTATGTATGTATGTATGTATGTATGTATGTATGTATGTATGTATGTATGTATGTATGTATGTATGTATGTATGTATGTATGTATGTATGTATGTATGTATGTATGTATGTATGTATGTATGTATGTATGTATGTATGTATGTATGTATGTATGTATGTATGTATGTATGTATGTATGTATGTATGTATGTATGTATGTATGTATGTATGTATGTATGTATGTATGTATGTATGTATGTATGTATGTATGTATGTATGTATGTATGTATGTATGTATGTATGTATGTATGTATGTATGTATGTATGTATGTATGTATGTATGTATGTATGTATGTATGTATGTATGTATGTATGTATGTATGTATGTATGTATGTATGTATGTATGTATGTATGTATGTATGTATGTATGTATGTATGTATGTATGTATGTATGTATGTATGTATGTATGTATGTATGTATGTATGTATGTATGTATGTATGTATGTATGTATGTATGTATGTATGTATGTATGTATGTATGTATGTATGTATGTATGTATGTATGTATGTATGTATGTATGTATGTATGTATGTATGTATGTATGTATGTATGTATGTATGTATGTATGTATGTATGTATGTATGTATGTATGTATGTATGTATGTATGTATGTATGTATGTATGTATGTATGTATGTATGTATGTATGTATGTATGTATGTATGTATGTATGTATGTATGTATGTATGTATGTATGTATGTATGTATGTATGTATGTATGTATGTATGTATGTATGTATGTATGTATGTATGTATGTATGTATGTATGTATGTATGTATGTATGTATGTATGTATGTATGTATGTATGTATGTATGTATGTATGTATGTATGTATGTATGTATGTATGTATGTATGTATGTATGTATGTATGTATGTATGTATGTATGTATGTATGTATGTATGTATGTATGTATGTATGTATGTATGTATGTATGTATGTATGTATGTATGTATGTATGTATGTATGTATGTATGTATGTATGTATGTATGTATGTATGTATGTATGTATGTATGTATGTATGTATGTATGTATGTATGTATGTATGTATGTATGTATGTATGTATGTATGTATGTATGTATGTATGTATGTATGTATGTATGTATGTATGTATGTATGTATGTATGTATGTATGTATGTATGTATGTATGTATGTATGTATGTATGTATGTATGTATGTATGTATGTATGTATGTATGTATGTATGTATGTATGTATGTATGTATGTATGTATGTATGTATGTATGTATGTATGTATGTATGTATGTATGTATGTATGTATGTATGTATGTATGTATGTATGTATGTATGTATGTATGTATGTATGTATGTATGTATGTATGTATGTATGTATGTATGTATGTATGTATGTATGTATGTATGTATGTATGTATGTATGTATGTATGTATGTATGTATGTATGTATGTATGTATGTATGTATGTATGTATGTATGTATGTATGTATGTATGTATGTATGTATGTATGTATGTATGTATGTATGTATGTATGTATGTATGTATGTATGTATGTATGTATGTATGTATGTATGTATGTATGTATGTATGTATGTATGTATGTATGTATGTATGTATGTATGTATGTATGTATGTATGTATGTATGTATGTATGTATGTATGTATGTATGTATGTATGTATGTATGTATGTATGTATGTATGTATGTATGTATGTATGTATGTATGTATGTATGTATGTATGTATGTATGTATGTATGTATGTATGTATGTATGTATGTATGTATGTATGTATGTATGTATGTATGTATGTATGTATGTATGTATGTATGTATGTATGTATGTATGTATGTATGTATGTATGTATGTATGTATGTATGTATGTATGTATGTATGTATGTATGTATGTATGTATGTATGTATGTATGTATGTATGTATGTATGTATGTATGTATGTATGTATGTATGTATGTATGTATGTATGTATGTATGTATGTATGTATGTATGTATGTATGTATGTATGTATGTATGTATGTATGTATGTATGTATGTATGTATGTATGTATGTATGTATGTATGTATGTATGTATGTNTAATCGTGTAACATCTGTTTTCAAAATTGCAATAATATCTGTATGATGCCGTTGAGAGAAAATAAATTGACATTCCTATAACTATGACGCAATTTGTTTCATTTAATTATAATGGAAAAACACTCCTTTAATTAAATTGTCGCGTTTTTATTCCAAACGTCAATGATGTTTTCATCAACAGAGCCCAAAGCAATTTAAAAGCAGCCTTGACGAAAAAAATATGGTTGATGTTAGTAATTCATGGCACGTTAATGGCAATACGAAGCGCGCTCTGGGAAAACCGGACTTAATGCATGTGCGCAAAGTATCACCATAGATTGGACTTTGCAGTGCGCATAGGCCAATCAGGGACGAAACTTTTAACTTTTATGGAATTTTTCATTTAAAGGTAGTCTTTTAAACGAAAATCCAGTGTAGGCGGAAAAGTTGTCCCTGATAAGCCTGCGCGGACTACTGTAAGCCCAGTTTTCCAGAACGAGGCTCAAATATGAAACATTGTGTGAAAACGGTACACTTTATGAACGCGTTCGTTACATTTGTAATACATGTATATTAATAAAGAAACTGGTTATCTCTTGTTTCATCCACAGAAAATATTCCAATCAAAGTAATGTCCTTTTAAAAGAAAAAGAAATGCACTTGATATTCTTGGGACTATTGAATTACAAAAAGAATTGTTACAACTTTATTATCACGCTAAATTTCAGCACTAAGCATATGTTCAAAGTAGATAAATTGAATGGTGCTTGATTCTATGCCAAGACATCATGCTGTTGTCTAGATTTACTTATTGTTGGATATCAAAGTATATGACATTCGCTCTTTGAAAACGGGATAAAATGCATTTTCGTAAAGTGTCGTCCCAAATAAGCCTGCGCAGCCGGAACATGCTCATCTGGGACGACGTTTTCCGTCTAGACTGGATTTTGTTTACAAAGACTTTATTTAAGCAAATATTCTACGAACGCGGACAATGTCGTCCCTGATTAGCCTGTGAGGTTGACACTTAACGCACGCGTATTAAAGCCCGTTTTCCCACATCGAGGTTAATGTTAATATCTTTCTAAGTAAATATGAAATTAACGGGGCACGAGCATCTACACGTAAAAAAGATACATGATTATTTATTACTTAACACATGTCAATTCGACCAGAGTAGAACAAGAAGTAAAACAACTATGCCGTGGTAATTTTGGATACACACATGAAACATATTACACTATCTATCGAGCATAAAATGTACGGTCGTTAAATTGAATATTTATGTTTTTTTTGGCAGATTCAATTTCAACAACTAAAATATATATATTAACCATTTATATTTGTTTTATATGCGCACGTTTATCAGAAATCTATCAAACATACGAACGTTCACTCTATGTCTTCTAGGATCTCTCGAATGAAAATCCCTAGATTTACTTTTGTGGAGAACTGATGCAATTACTTTCAATGTTTGTTACATTTTCCAAACGCGTTCTGTCATCGAACCCCACAAACATCTGATAAACTCAACTTGTTGAATCCTTATATAAATAAACAAGACACTCAGAGATTAATTGTGCACGAAACAGGACCGCAATAACAGACACGAGCGAGGTTAATCTAAACAGATGACATCTTGTAAATATATTAATATCGCTAACTTGCTTAAGATGCCCCATCGTCTTGTGGTTAATGTGAAATTTGAATGAATCAAGTTTTGTTCTGATTGAAAATATCGACTCGCAGAGAATGAGCATAGTGCACTTAAAAATAAGCCGCACTCTGGGACATCCGGGCTTAATGCATTAGCGTAAATTGTCATCCCAGTTTGTCTACATGCAGTCCTTGTTTTAAAGACGTCTATTCCAAACGAAAATCCAGTCTCGACGGAAAGCGTCGTCCCTGATAAGCCTGTGCGGACGGCACAGGATAATCTGGGATAAAAAATTACGCACATGCATTAAGCCCTGTTTTCCTATAGCGAGGCAAATTACACCTTAACCACTAAATAAATTACCGAATGATTTACAAACTTACACAAAAGATAGATTTACACAATAGACCCAACTTAATTTGGTTATACATTAACAAACTAAATATTAGGGATGTCACGGGTTCGATCCCCACAGTGGGAGCGTTATTTCGATCTTCCCCCAAAGACACCAAGTACTGGCTCTAAGTCACAGGAAACGGACTCGAGAGCGTTTTAATAAGACTTTGGCTTTCGATGCAATCGATCTAAAAAAATAGGTTTTAACTAACCAACTAAATATTTAAATCCGCTGATAAAACATATATAAATGATGAAACTTTACTTTTGACTGCCAGGTTTAATGTCAACAAAAAATAAGTTATATGTGTCGTGTTCTGAAAAACTGGGCATAATGCATGTGCATTAAGTGTCGTTCCAGATTAGCCTGTGCAGTCCGCACAGGCTCATCAGAGACGACACTTTCCGCCCAAATTGGATTTTTGCTAAGAAGAGACTTCATTTTAACGAAAAATGTCATTTCAAAGTGGAAAGTGTCCCTCATTAGCCTGTGCGGACTGCACAGAATAATCTGGGACGACACTTTACGCACATGCATTATGCCCTGTTTTCTCAGAACACGACACAAACAAGTCATATAATGAACAAACTTGCGTCAGCAAAGGTCATAGGCCTACTATAAGTTTGACATTTTTGTCGGTTCTATATATAAAACTATGACATCGATACAAACGAAGAGCCTAATCTAAATAGATAATAAATATAACGTCGTGTAAAACTTGATTTAACGACTGAAAATGTCGACTCACGTAGTTATTTAAAAATAAACACATGCGCCCAACATACAAACTGACAAACTGATGAACTTGCTAAATGTTTTACACACTAACCCCAAAGATATATTTATAAAAAAGAGTAAACTTTGTTTGGTTATAAACAAGTTAAATATGGACATACTCTGATAAAACATTAACAAATGATGAGACTTAATTTTTGACTGCCGGGTTTAATGTCAACAAAAAGTTAAGTTATATAATGAACATATACGTGCGTCAGCAAAGTTGATAGTTGTCAATTGAAATTTTTGTCATTTTTGTCGGATCTAAATATAGAACTATGACATCAATCCGAACGAAGAGCCTAATCCAACTAGATAATAAATATAAAGGCGTGATCCAGCACTACTACCAAACTTGTACGAAATACAAGGATATCTCAAATGTCTTACGAGGTAACGTAGGAAAACGCCCTTATCGAAGGTTTAAGATTATTAAGTAAATTTAAGATTTCTGCTACTATTCTTCAAGTAAGCCATGACGTTTTTCTAGCACACCAATCATTCGTTTTAATAAGTTTTACTTATTTTTGCACAGTGCCTTCACGTTTGTATAGTAATACAAATGAAACGTGCTTATTGCGTTTAAAATGAAGCTTCTGATATAGTCACCCTTTCACTGAATACATACATGATTTTACGTCATTTGAATTCAACAAAAACAACAAGAACAATATGTATTCAGCAGTAAAGCTTATACAAGCTCATCGCCTACATTATATATGCTTTATAAAATTAATAAGTAATGGTAGAAGATTTAAGTTGGACACTAGTGTAATGAACTGGTTAACATGGTAAATTATGAAGGGAATAAATAAGTTCATCTAATATTTTAAATTCAAAATGAGCCCTATGCTAGAATGTGACACATACTCGAGTTCACTAACCGGGCATGCGATTGACCCCGATGGCTGTTCGCGCCGGAATCATGCCTTAAATCCACAAGTAAACACAAATATACAAACAACGATGTCATCAAAATGACAGGTTACCACTTATAGAATTATTATTTACGTCACAAACAAGAAAATGTGACATTTTGTGAAATACCTGAATACAGCATAAAGCTATAGAGGATTTAATTAAGTCGGTTTTGGTAGATATTTGAATTCACGAGTGATCAGATAAATAAATATGTTCAGCCACGAGTGAACATATATATTGTCTTTCATCACTAGAGAATGCATATCGATAATCTACCAAACCCCCTTTTTATATTGTATTTCATGTGTTTTCTTCGCTTATTTACATTTGAAAAGAAACAAGAAATAAACTTTAGAATTTCGCTGGAATAATGACGTCATCATGACAAAAAACGCCGTCACCGTGACAGTATCGATACGTTTACTATTATGTTTCGTGTTCTGAGAAAACTGGAAAAAATGTATTTGCGTAAAGTGTCATCCCAGATTAGCCTGTGCAGTCCGCACATGCTAATCCGGGACGACACTTTCCGCCTTAACTGGATTTTCGCTAAGAAGAGACATCATTCACACGAAAAATTCCATAAAAGCGGAAATTGTCGTCCCTGATTAGCCTGTGCCAACTGCACAGGCTAATCTGGGATGACAATTGACGCACAAGCATTATGCCCAGTTGTCTCAGAACACGACACTTATTTTCATTGTGAATTATCTCTTTTAAATCACTGATATTTCCACACAGAAACGCATTGAAGACATTGTGATATTTATATATTCTGTAATAAGTTGCTTGAACAAGATCGACATTATATCAGATGGAGGCCAAATAAAGGCCCATGTGTACAATGCGTGTATTTAGACCATTTATTTACAAGTGTAGAGTCTATAAATTCTTAATACAAATATATTTACAAACTTCAAAATTATTGTTAACTGTGTCTGATTGCATTTAAATCTATTATTTTGAAAGAAGGTATAATTTTTTCATTTTGCGGACTTACGCTTATATTTATGTTATTGTACTTCAAGGCAGTTCCGTTCAATCAATGACGTCATTCAGGACTACGTAAGCAATGACGCCATCTGACTGTAATATAAGCCTTTTGTATATGTTATGTCTTCAGAATGCAGATTTATTAAAGTTATTTTTAGAAGATAAAAACGGAAATCGTAATATTTAAGAAGGCCGGGTTTTGTTTAGTCGGGATGAACGTGCTTGAACGTGTGGTAAGAACAGCATCCAACGACAGAAGGCCTAGTGCTTACGATAGGTTTAATAAGACAAGATTCAACTTGACCAATTAAAAGCCACCAAAAAACTCGTTCGGACAAAGTTTCTAGTTAATGTGGGTTGCATTTAATTGGTCTAACCATTTAATTCGTTGAATAAAAATGTACATTATACTGTAATCCGATACAATCCTTAATATACATAAACCTTAAAAAAGCATTAAACATCGTGTGAAAGATCAACGTTTAAAAATCACAGGGACATACATATTTTTTGTAAGTTTTGATATTTCGACATCTTTGTTTTCCTTTAATAAACAATTACATGTACTTTCAAAACAACGCACCAAAGATTAATTTTCATTTAAGTGTCATGTAACATGTGTTCCAAAGACTATTGCTTACCCAGTCAGTGCACGTAATAAAAAATCGATGTTTTTTTTTAGGATATGTGTTCAAATAATTGAAAGAACATTGCAGTCGTTGTACACGAGTGTGACCTTCCCTTTCTGCAAAACAATTTTTATATGGGACTTAATAAAAATAACTATATTGAAATAGAGAATGTACAGTATTGTCAATCGTTTTGAGGATAGTTATAAATATGAATATATGATACACATGGATATATTTTTTTCTTTGTCGACATTTTCACAAGGTACTTGATAAAAAACATGTATCCACACTCTTGTTGGCGTCAGATATGGTAGTCCAGTCAAATCTGATGCAGAAATGATGAAGACAGACAATGTTCATTTTATTTGTTCGCATTTCAAGTTTTAATGACAAGTGGCAGGCAAACTTTTTTTTTATTCAATTTGTTTTCTTGCTATCATAATTATTTAAGACTACCATCAATTAAAGTATTGATAATAAATACATAAATTGACATTGCAAAAATACAAATCGGTGAAAAAATCCGTTTATTTCATCCATTCAAAAATGCCTCTGTCTTTTACATTAATACATACGCATTTTCATATCAAAGTTTTAAACAAGTAATTTGTTTGTGATCTGTGTAGATACCATATTAACATATAGTTTGTGTCACCTTTAGTTGAATATTCATTGTCCACCAGATATGTTCCCACTATTGAACTACTGAAAAGTCGGTAAGTCTGATTATAAGTGTCGTGTTCTTAGAAAACTTGTGCGTAAATTGTCATCCCAGATTAGCCTGTGAAGTCCGCACAGGCTAATCAGGGACGACAATTTCCGCTTTTATGGAATTTTTCGTTTAAATGATGGTTCTTCTTAGCGAAAATCCAGTTTAGGCGGAAAGTGTTGTCCCGGTTTAGCCTGTGCGGACTACACAGGCTTATCTGGGACGACACTTTACGCACATGCATTTTGCCCAGTTTTCTCAGAACGCGACTCATAATTGCCTGGTCGAGCAACATGTTCTAGTTCTGTTCGGCCCGATTACGTTACAAATAATGAACTACATGTTATTAATACTGGTAAATTAGTAAGCAGTCAATGATAGTTGTATATGAAATCAGATATGTTTCATTTGTATATGCAACATATCAAGTTCTAAAATGCAGCATGATTTTTTTTGGCGGTGGAACACACATATTTTCTCTAATTTAGTATACATCATAGAAAACTCCTATGTTTAAACATTGTATTTTTGCTTCTGCTGTTCTTGTGTTTTTCTTTGTCATTTAATTTTAAAATGACTGCGATCGTCTTTTTTTCTTGTTTTCCGAGGGGATATAACACCACGTGTGTGGTTATATTTTCTTCCTTCCACTTGTTATATCATAAATGCCTTATAATATGTCTTAAATATACCAACTCTTGCTTGAACAATATTTATGTTCATA
This sequence comes from Dreissena rostriformis, assembly GCA_007657795.1. Classification (NCBI taxonomy): domain Eukaryota; kingdom Metazoa; phylum Mollusca; class Bivalvia; order Myida; family Dreissenidae; genus Dreissena; species Dreissena rostriformis. Next base: position 123,089 of record VMBQ01001930.1, read on the forward strand.
AGAGTAAAATTTAAAAAAAAAAAGGTTCAGACAAAATGGTGATAAAAAACACATTTAATGTTGACAACTCGGATAGTATGGGAATCTTTTTTTGTATTGCAAATTCTCCTTAAACTTCGATTTTGGGTGGAGAATAACATAACAATGAGAAGTATGCGTATACTGGCACAATTATTTTAAGATTTGCTTTGAAAAATTGCATGCTTTGGTTGAGAGGGTGAATTGACAAGTAAAGTAAATACTTTCAAATGAAGATTTGATTTAACCAAGTAATGACGTAGACGTCGTCAAGCGTTAACTGCAAACTCAAAATATGGCATTAAAATTGGCGCCACATGTGTTACGTATGATTAAATATGAAATATCACTACTGCTAAGATGAACATACAAGAACAAATTACCTTTGACAATTGGGGAAAAACGGTTCGTTTGTTTGTTTGTTGTTCGTTTGTATATGAGTACAAACGGATAATTATGAGTTAATTTGGTACAATACCTAATATTGACACGTGCCCATACATTTATATTTTTAACTCGCTAACTCAATTTAAAGAGACGTTTAAACAAAAATTGACAGCGCCTCTATCCAGCTATGGATACACAAACGTTTGTTTTCGCGATTTTTATTTTGTACGATTCCCCACTGTAATATGAAAATGCAATGACTTGCAGAGAAATTCTCAATCTCTATTTTACAGTACAGTATTTTTAGTAACGATTTGTTATTAATATAAAATTTAAAGTTTATTCGGCAATTATTATCGAATTTATATAAAATGATCGCTAAAACTAAAACGTTATTTTAGAAAATTAAGCGAGGAAACCTCAATCTGGAGAGCATAAAAAGATTAATGGTCGGAACAAAAAATTCGGTCGGTCGTGTTTGTGGAAACAAACAACTTGTTTACCCTTTACTGGAATGTATTTATGGAAAATTTCTATGAGTTGAGAGCTTCAAATACGTCGCTACTTTGATTTGTCTTACAATCTACATTTCGGCAGATACCAGACATGCACACAAAACGTTCATACAACAAGATTGTGATTAACCCTTTGAGCGCTGGAACCGAATTTTGAAGGCCTTTGCAAACAGTTTGGATCCAGATGAGACGCCACATAATGGGGCGTCTCATCAAGATCCAAACTGTTTGCTATTCTGATAGTATTCTTCGAAAAAAATGAAGAAAATGTTAATTTTAGAAATTCAGCAGACGACATCTTAGCAGACGACAATTTTCCCAGCATGCAAAGGGTTAACAAAGCAGTAGAGCGTCAACGAAAAGACAAACACATAATCAACTGCCGCGAAAACTGCAGATACAATTTAAATAAGTTAAAAATGGCTAAGTAAACATCCGTAGAGTCTGATAAATAGGGAATAATAGGTAACTGTCTTATCTTTGTGTGATATATCAAGTGAGGCTTAGAATAAAAGAGGGTCAATGCTTTCCGTGTCGTTGCTTTATGCGGGTCGAGTCTGTTATATTACAAAACAATAGGGCAGCATCATCTTTTTCTCTTCATCATTCCCATACGTCCCCATTTTAAAAGACGTAATAATGACGTAATGAACACTTGCGTTTAATGTATGCAAAAATATTGTTTTTCTGTTTTTGATGCTTTTTGTGTCGAAAATATATAACATCTTGGTATGATGGTATCAAATTGTTTGTTTTATTAGATCAAATTATATTTTACCGAAAATGATGACTGTATAGTGGATTTCGAGTATTATGACCTACCTCTAAACATTGACTGGTATAACAACTTCCTTTTGACGTGATATTAAAATATATCAGACAGCGTTTTTTTTTCAGGCAAATATCAATTTAGTGGTATGATAACAGGTTTGTTTATTTCCGCTTCTTTTGTAAACAATTTATCTACGAATACAAACATTTAAGTATAGCTATTTATTCACATACCTTTTTCGCCAGGCTGTATGATGACAAGACTGGAGATGAGCTGAATGCACGAGACGAACATTGTTACTGTGACATCTGCACGAGTCATGTTTGGGATTTTAAAATGTCCTTTGCAAGCAGCTAATTCAGTTGCGTCGAAATATTAAGTGTGAAAGTTTTTTGTCTTGCAAGGTCCCAAGATTCCGCGGCAGAACTGTCCGATATATGTTTCAGCGTTTGGATAGCGCTGTCTTTGAACCGTCCGAATATTTAATCTGTTGTCCGAAAATATGTTTTTAAAATGCTTAGCGTAATCGGCGAATATTGTAATTCCGTTCTATGTCGTTATTTGACAATCCAAATAAGCTATCTAAATGTGTATGCCTTGTTTAGTCCAGGTATAATAATTTGTATTTTATATAATTGTATAATTAAAGTATTGAATAGTGTTATCGTTTTGTTAATGTTATTAAAGTTTCAATTAATTGCATAATAAAAATGAAAATAAATTAAATTAATTTGTTAAATGTGTCATTAATTAGAGAAGTTCCTTAGTGAATGAGTAAATCAAACCACACGTCCTTTTATACGAACGCACTCACGTAAATAAAGCGCGTAGTTAACCGTGCAAACATTTACGAAATTTACTAAATCGAGATCTGGGATTGATTAATTGACAATCGCAGTGATCATTAACACGACTACGCCTGAGCACAAAACTTGTTATCTGCAGCACAAAACCCTCTCGTCGGTCTCTACTCTTAGGCAAGCCTCGTTATCTGCCTTTGCAAATTCCGATGACACGATGTGACGCCACGGAATAGCAATGGCTTATATTATGACAGTTTGTCATTCGACAACAAGACTGTCTGCATGTCTTGCAAACTGTTATTTTTAAGGGCATGATATCTGCACCTATTGCAACGAAGGAAGGTCTTTATAAGAGTTGATAAACAGATATTTAATATACATTTTGACCGCTTTGTGTATTATGTATATTGTTCGACAGTGATGTACCAATGTACCTACCTTGTCCTTCTAATGTTTAAAAAATGCTCTTTACCGTAATTAAGGTGCTGTACATACGTCTGTGGTGTCAGAGGGCGTCGTCATGCTTAATAGAATGTTTCGTCATTTGTACTATTGTTTTTATCTGCAGCCGTATATGTGCGTTCGTCTTGTAAGGATGGTTTGCCTGCAATCGTCGTAGATAAATGAACCCCATTTTACACGGTTTTGTTCGATGGGTTCGCCCCGTCTGTCTTTGTAATCATCTTAAGGATGGTGCATTCGTCTGCTTTTCCATCCCATTAATTGTCCTTTGTCAAAGGGGTGTGCACAGGTTTAATTGAATGCTCGTCTATTCTACTAATCTCTGCATCTAGTGTGTGTCTGTGTGCGTTCGTCTTTTAGAAATTGCTGGAACATAGTCCATACATATTCACGTCATTTTGTAAAGGAAGAGGCGAATATAGTCCTTACACATTGCTACAAATATCATAATTTTGAAGATTTGCTTCCTACTTGAATACATTAAGTTGACATATTTGTTTTTCCTTTTTTCACATGCTCATATCTTTTCGTCGTAATTAAAATAAGACTAAATGCAGAATGAAACGTTCCTCTTGTGTCCACTTCTCAATAACAAGAAACCGTCGGAGACGGGTGATGCTCCTCAAAGTTTTTTTTTGTCACAATATTGCACTATATATTCAGATAAAAGGAAACGTCTTGAGGGGCATAACTTTGGACAAAATAATACGATGGATGGTTTAGCAACTTAAAACTTTCAAAGGGCCATAACTCTCTAAATAAATCATCTAACCAGAACCAACTAATAACATGCGCATCTCCTCAAGGTAGTTAAGCTTCCCATAAAGCTTCATTGAATTCCAGTCAGTAGTTAGGGAGATTTATCTCGGACAAGAATTGCACTATATATACAGTTTATAGAAAATTTCAAGGGCCATAACTCTGTGAAAATCATCCGACCATAACCGGCTGATAATATGCACATCTCCTGTTGGTAGTGAAGCTTCCCATAAAGTTTCATTGAATACCCGTAATAAGTTGCTGAGAAATAGCTCGGACAAGAATTGCACTATATGTACAATGGAAAATTTAAAAGGGCCATAACTCCGTGAAAAATCATTCGACCATAACCGGCTGATAATATGCACATCTCCTGTTGGTAGTGAAGNAAAAAAAAAATGGGGGAGCATAAAAATAACGTAGAATTTATAAGGATTGTTTGTAAAATAACAGTTGATAAATATACATATATATATATATATCAGTTTGTAATTGTACGTCGTGTTATTTTGATGCCCGAATACATGTTCTATTGTTATTATTTGCATCTGCACCAAATCCGCTTGGCGTTCTATTTTAGTTTTTGTAAAAATGAATGTTTATTACATAATGATGTTGGTGTCTAAATACTCTCCACAGAAAGTGTCAGAAAACAGAACACTAGTTAAAGTACGTTTAGTGTGATTGGTAAAAGGGTGACTTGCTTTCAAGCTAAATCATCCGGTCTGTGCCGACACGTTCTAAGCAACCTTGGTTAAGTAAGCTCTGCGATCGTTAGGAATAGTACAGAATTATAGTACACATGTATCTGTACGCCCGTGTCTTTGTTGTCATCACACAGTGGTTCCTTTGTGTAATGTTGCCTTCCAAGGATTGCTTTCCATGCAGCAAAAGTCACATGTTGAAAAACGACTCACGACAGACTTATGGTGTAACAAAAAGTTAATCGAAGCACACCTTACACGTTGTTAACTACGAAATAATATATTTACACTCAAACATGACACAACGAAATAAATAATTCTCCTACCCACCCCCTCCCCCGCATCTCTAGTTTCTGTCTTGTTAAACTGAATTTGACACTAGAGACATATTTAGATAAAATTAACGAACGTGAGCGCCGACGGCGTTGAAAGTCTTTTGGCAAGATACAAGGAAGTTTCTGCTGAAGTAATTGTTAAAGAAACAGTTGATGGAATGAAAATCTAAAAGGCTATCAAAGGTTGTTTTTTTTTTTAAAGAATAAGTACAAATCAATGAATCACGAAGGGATGCAATATTGCAAAACATCCTATATCATTCGGAAAATCAGAAACACATATCAAGGGAGCTTGGTATTTTGCGAGCAAGTAAATACCAGGATGTCAATGTTATTTCTGATTGGCTGGACGTTTATTTATGCTCATGTTCTAATTGAAGAAAAATAGATCCCTACACTTCGGTCCGTTGTGTGTTTATTGAAAAAAATGAAGTAAATATGTATCATAACTATTACAGGCTCCTTTGAGATATTTGTACCAGGTGGTAATTTACGTTATCATTGCATCATTATTATTTAAGAGACTGAACGACTTTTACATTCGGACTAAGGTGAAAGTTATATCTTTGTTTTACGTATTTTCTTTGTTACTTCTCATTATACTGTAACGATCGCTTAGTATTCATTTAAGCAGAAAAGAACAATTCGATGTTGTTATTGTGTTGCTGTGGTTATATTTACCGACCACGTTACTTACAAACATATAACATGCACGCTGTATTTTGGAGCACACGTTCTGAAGTTTTTCATACTTATTCAAATTATTCAAAGAATTTCAAATAAAAAGCACCATAATTTGCAGATTAATATCTAAAAACATACATTTGACCACCTCTCTTGCCACCCCAAATCGCAAGGTAAATGTCTGCCGTCACAAAGTTTAACGATATTACAGCCCTGAAAACACGCACCAGTCTTCTGCAAGAAACAAGACAATTATGTATTCGTTAAAACTATTTAAAGTAACGCCTTTCATCAGTAAATACATTTTAAAAGAATGTTATCACGACATAAAAAACGACGAGATTCACCTTGTTAAAACCACATAACTAAGTATACAAAAAGTTAGCTAAAATGTTAGGAACATATTTATGCAATGATGGCATCTATGAAACAAGTTGCGGAACTACGATAATTTAATCGAAATCTTAATCCCATCCACGTGTATAAGGGAGTTGTTAACAGAGTTTGGCATTTTATTCAGATGTCATTAAATATGATTGCTTACAAATCGTTTGTGTTTTTAATAGTCTGAAGTTCTTAACTAATTCTTATAGTAAATACGATTAAAAAAAATGATGTCCTACGAGATTCGAACCCTAATCCTCTGGGACCGTATGCGAATGCGCCACCACTGCGTCTCGCAAACTTTCATAATATGCCGTAAAACAGAACACCTATAGTAAACGTTATCTTTATCGTCTGCCAACATCCGGGCATTTTTCCGACCGCAAAAAAACGCACCTGACTGAGTGACGTGTTTCTGATTTTCAACCGAAATGTCTATTGGCATCCTGACAACAGATTTAAAACTATATAGAAACGCTCTAAGTAAATGCCGGTTATCATCAGCTAGAAATTGGGAGAGGACGATTCTATAACATTGAAAGACAAAATCGTAAATGTAAATTCTGTAACATGAACGCAAAGAAAGTGATAGCCATTTCTTATTTGGCTGTCTCTCGTAGCAAACCTCAATTGAAAACTATTTTTATCCATAATATTTCACATGACCAACACAATCAAAATTTGTGAAATTGATGTCTAGCAAACATTAGAATGAAAAACTTGATTATATTCTATATGTATTGCTTAGCATACATATTTGCTAAAGTATCAATTCACAAATATTATTTTAATAAGAGTCCTCATTTGGTTAAAATGGCAATATAATTTATTTTAATGTTTTATACAACAAAAATATGTTGTTTTTTTATGAATAGAAACGTTGTTTAACGATGGACATACATGTATGAATAATGTAAGTCATTTATCATATGTTAATCATGGTGTTTTAGTATGTGTGTGTACTCGTGGGAATGTAGGTCACCTACATGGAGTTTCGTATAAAAAAATCAGTTTACCCATTTATGCCGAGTGGACTCTCCCATCCATCTTAATTGGATCAATTTATTTCCAAAATTAGGGAAGTCTAGTATATTTATTTCTATATTTAGAATATTTCTTACAGAAATTCCTTTAAGCAAACAGCGCAGACCCTAATGAGACGCCGCATCATGCGGCGTCTCATCTGGGTCTACGCTGTTTGACAAGGCCTTTTTTCTAGACGCTAGGCATAAATGGGTTAAATGTCCATGTACGAGTAGATGATAAACATATACGTATTGCTCGTATATAATGTGTACTTGTACTTCTACAAGCACACATTATATACGAACAATACGTATATGTTAATCAGTATTTTACGTGCTAGCAATAAAAATCTTCCGACAAAACGTCTTCTTTAGATATCTATATACAAAGTCGAACTAACTTTTTTTAACGAAGACGTTTTGTCGGAAGATTTTTATTGATTAAGTATGTGTATGCATTATAATAAACAGGTTTATAAAAATCACGGCTGCAGCTGCATTAAAAAAAAAAAAGTCACAACGGATAGTCGAATGATTGAGTCATTGCCATCGAGCGCCTGTGCAAGCAATGCCGCGCTATTCATCCCGTAAAACGCAAGGGCGTGATATAGTGAAAGATTGGATGAAGCATGTTTATAAAATAAACAACTTATACACATATACTAGTGCCTTTTCAATGTCATTATATACGCGCCATTTGTTAAAGTTTAATGTCATTTAAGGTCACATTATGACTCTGAATGCATTTGAGCCTCTCTCACGGAAAACTGGGCTTAATGAATGCGCGTCAAGTATCGTCCCAGATTAGCCTGTGTACTTTGTGCTTTTATGTTGTTTTTTTTTCGTTAAAAGAAAGCATCTTCTAAGCTAAAATCCAGTTAAGGCGAAAAGTGTCGTTCCTGATTAGCCTGTGCGGACTGGATAGGCTAATCTAGGACGAGACTTTAAGCACATGTATTAAACCACGTTTTCCCAGAGCGCGGCTCGTTTCAGTTCTGCTTTAATTGACCAACCCCTGTGTATTAGTTTACGTTCATTCATAAGTCATGAAAGCGTTATCTGCATTCTCACGCTCTAGGGAAGTCGATGGGTTCTACGGAATGCTATGATATAATTAAATGAACTAAATATTTATCTTCAATTTAAAATAGTTGAATTTCATCTACTTGTCATTTACATTGGGACCTTTTCCGCCGTTATGTCATTAACGCCCCTAATATAGCCATGCCTACACAATGTGTGTAATCTTGTTGACTGTTGCGTCGACGTTTGGAGTATTTAACCCTTTGCATGCTGGGAAATTTGTCGTCTGTTAAAATGTTGTCTGCTAAATTTCTAAAATTAGCATTTTCTTCGATTTTTTTTTGCAAAGAATACTATCAGAATAGCAAACAGTTTGGATCCTGATGAGACGCCACGTTCTGTGGCGTCTCATCTGGATCCAAACTGTTTGCAAAGGCCTTCAAAATCCGGTTCCAGCGCTCAAAGGGTTAACAGGGATACTAATGTTTTCAAAGGATGCGCAGATTCATGATTATTAACGACATATCTGAAATAGTTTCAATGATTGCAGACGTTTTAAGCCTGCTTCGGGTTTTCAGTGCACACGTATTATGTTGGTTATAGCAAACATAGCATTTTTTTTTTAACAGGCTGTCGTTTGCGAAGTTTTGATGAAACTAAAACAGGATTTGTAAATATTTAAATTTCATTCATTTATAGAATTAATTTTGTTTGAGGGACTAAAATATATCATGCCATGCCAAGGACAGTTTTAGCAAACCACTAGATTCCCCGGCTGTCTGGTGAGCGCCGCAGTTGCCAGATTGGCAGCTATCATATTAATAGCCTATAGGACAATCAGAACAAACATGAAGCCAAATAAATAGTGTTTTTTTCTGTTTATTTTGTATAAACACACCCTCCTGTCATTGACATCGTTGTTGAAAAATAATCTAGCCTCGTTCTGGGAAAACAGGGCTTAATGCATGTGCGTAAATTGTCGTCCCGGATTAGCCTGTGCAGTCCGCACAGGCTTATCAGCACGACACGTTCCCCCTAAACAGGCGTTTTCGTTTAGAAGAGACTTCCTTCAATCAAAAAAATCCATAAAAGCTGAAAGTGTCGTCCCTTACTAGCCTGTGGGACACTATGCACATGCATTAAGGCCAGCAGAATGCAGCGCACATGAGCCAAGTATACCAATGATATCTCATGGCTGTGTTGTATTACACTTAAAGGCACTAACAAGGTGGCATAAATTAAACTTAACATTAAAAGTTAAATGTTAAAGTAACAAGCATAGAAACATGAGTTATCATGAGCTTAAAATTTGACCAGATTTTATTTAAACCTAAAATTTGAACCATTTTAGTTAAGTTTGACACTATGAAACTTGTCCAGATTCTTTGTGTTTGTCTTGTGTTTCAATTTTATCTATAAAGCGTTCAGCTGACCAAATGTTTACATTTAACACACGTATTCAATCTGCATTGCCACAACATTTGACTTGAATAAAAACTAGATTTTGTAGACAGCTTTACTTAAAAAAATAAATCTCATTGATTAGAAGCAATCTAAAAAGCTTCTAAAGCAAGTTATGTACAAACATAAAAACATGTTGAGACAATCAATAACAACCATTTCATTATTGAGTATAATTATGGCCACTTTAAATGACAAATGTAATGACTCACAAGCTCGAATTGTTCTGAAAAAGCAATACCAGACACAGGATTTATAAACTCTTTGAAATGCATTTCTATGCTGCCTTTTATGAACTCAATTTACAATACTTCAGCTAAACCAATTATGGCACTCATGTAAACCATAAGTTCAGACCCAATTCATCTCTATTAAAGTAACAGATGTACACTTATTAATAAAGCTACATTTTCAATTTTCCATCATCCAATAAGTTTGTTAGTCTGCTAAAAAAAAATCTGGACCTATTCTATCTGTGTATTTTTAATATAGTTAATATGAAATATTTAACACTCACATTATACATATTCAGATTATTATGTAATTCATTCACACAATCATCCAATACAAACCAAATGCTACAAGTCTTAAAAGATAACAAAACAGACCATAAGTCCTGACAATGCTCACCTGAGGGTAAAGGAACTCAAACTATTTAAAACAAATTTAAGAACAAAGCAAAGTTAAAAAGCGAATTAGTTGAATTGATATCCTCCGCCAATTATTTTTTTGTTACAGACGGAATGAAGGACGGACAGACAAAGCCAATTCTATATCCCGCCGCCTTTAGCAAGGCATAAAAAGTAAACCTCTGGAAAATCCAGAAAGTTTTCCTTCAATAAGCCCTGATGACCTTTTTAACCCTTTGCATGCTGGGAAATTTGTCATCTGCTAAAATGTAGTCTGCTGAATTTGTAAAATTAGCATTTTATTTGATTTTTTTTTCAAAGAATACTATCAGAATAGCAAACAGTTTGGATCCTGATGAGACGCCACGTTCTGTGGCGTCTCATCTGGATCCAAACTGTTTGCAACGGCCTTCAAAATCCGGTTCCAGCGCTCAAAGGGTTAAGATTCCATTTGATCAGATATTATACCTGTCCAAGATATCAATAGCAAAAATGTTTGGCAATGAATCTCTTTTAAATATTCCTCCAGAGAGTTCCATTTAGCCATGTGACCTTGTCTGTACCCAACATGACCAAGTCTTGAACTTGAAGGACAACAGCCAAACACAAAAATCACCAACATGAGCACGTTGTGCTCAGGTGAGCTAAAAATGACACAAAATCAAAACTCATCACCATCAAAATCTACAATTAGTTTACAAATTCATTAACACACATAAAGTATAAACAAAATGTTTCACCGGATATAATTCTTGTTAATGTCCTCATTACAGGGGCTACAATTTACATTCAAACACTTCATGGACATTCACAGAATGCAAACAATGCAAAAGAATTTAACAGATCCCAACTAATTAAAACACCAAACAAGTTTACATTGATGGATGACATAAATTTCAGACATTACTAGCTTTTTAAATCAAATTTAAAGGCACCTGTTCAAATATAGGGAAAAATGACTTTTTAAAAAATGTGTCGAATGTGCCAGTAAAAACATATGTTATGTTAAAATGGACAAGGGCCCTAATCTTCCTCCTCCTCATACTCCTTGCAGTCGCGGGCAAAGTGACCGAGCTTGTTACAGTTGTAACACTTTACGTCGGATGTGTCTTTCTGACTCTCCGGACAGTCGCGTGAAAAGTGGCCCGTCTTCCCACAGTTGTAACACTCCACATCACGTCGACTTGTGGGGCAGTCACGGGCTATGTGGTCTCGCTCCCCGCAACTGGACAATGACAGGAAATAGATCTTTTGCGGTCTTTTTTCACCATTTTGGGAATGTGGCCGGGCATATGGAAAAATCGTGTTGTTTTGACTAAAATTGGGAAATTTGCGTGTGTTTTTTGCAAACAAATACTTTCCATTAAAAAAAAACATGATTTCAAAATTATATTTACTTAAGGTTCAACTTGTACAGCTGAATAGCAAAATGAACTCAATATTGCAATTAATTAATTATTTTTCATAACCTTCAATTGGGATTTTTTTAAAATAATTTGTACAGTCATTTGGGCAAAATATGTACTTTCTCAAAACCGGAATGAGGCCAAATTTCGGGCACAAATTTGAAAAACCCCCACTGTATTTGGATACACCAGCAACTTGAGCTATGTTGCAATGTCACAATGGGATGCACCAACAACTTGAGCTATGTTGCAATGTCACAATGGGATGCACCAACAACTTGAGCTATGTTGCAATGTCACAATGGTGACGATGAATACCACACAAAGTTTGAGTGTTTTACATTGAAAAGTGTAGGAGAACGCCTTCTTTCAACTTTGTGTCTTTGGACTGACAGACAGAAGACTTTTGTGATTAAAGTATACCCCATTTTACTTTGTCATGGGTGGGGGTGTATAACAATTTGGAATGTGTTGAAACTGGATATGAAATAAGTCTTGTACACCCAAACTTATGGTGATGGCCTATCAAGTGAGAAATATTGAGGCAGTTTACTCCACAAACATAACATAGCATTAAAAGTGGAGAGACCTACCAGGTCTTCCAAAATAAACCTCCCCTGAAGGGGCATACAAAACATCTTGGGATGAGCGTGAAACAACTAGATCTGTCTAACATTTATATACATGTGACAATGATTTATGAACAACCCATTGAAATACACATATAACATGCAATGTAATAAAATGTATAATACATACATGTCATTTTTTTTATTTCCATAACTTATTTACTTAAATACTATGCTCGTTTTTGCTGTCTTCATCAGACATATACTTTTTACATACAATTTTAAATACATGCAATATCCTTCTAATGCAAGGGACATGATACTTCTTGCATCTTATGTTTTAACATAGTACTAGTTACTTCCCCTTATCTTAAAATATGTCATCTTATCCCATTGTATTAACTATTTAATCTGTATTAACTGATATTATAATCTCTTAAACCCACCATTGTTTTACTTTGTCTTGCCATGCATGTCTTTGTTTTATGATTACCATGTGCTTTCATCTTACAGCTGCTTTTATTTTGTTATGTATACCATGTACTCTTGTTTGTCAGGAAAAAGCTATTAGCTTATGTTTGTGTTTATCATGTCCGACGTTAAATAATTTTTCTTGTATCTTGTAAACTTAAACTTGTAACAAAACTGGTTGCACTACGTGGGGATGTTGGACCTTCTCTGGTTGGGACAGTTTTTGAATTTGTACATCAGGTTAAACAACAGTCATAATTATAAAGAAAACTGTCAAGCCCCCTTGCTGCCGATTTGTTAACAGACCGGCACCATTTTTTTAAATAAGACTAGACACCATAAAAACATCCCTGTGTTACTTCTAAGAATATTCAAAAATTGTGTCTTTATTTTAGCCTAATTACCTTGTTTTTGACCTCACATAACCCTGTTTTGAAATTCATGAGGATGTCATTGGCACAAATGCTTTTCTGACTTTTCGCGATGAAGATTGGGAAATAAATGTGAATTTCTACTTTCGTAAGGTAAATATTAACGATACAAAAAAACAAGAGATGAGCACAAAAGCTCATCGTAAGCATGTTGTGCTAAGGTAAGGTTAACCCTTTACGGTTTACCACTAAGATCCACATTTGAAGTGTTTGTAGTCCCTTACAAAATCAATTTTAATTAAAGACCTTTCTAAATAGATTTAAGTTTTAAAGGCTTCAATTCCAAGTTCCCCAAAAGGCACTGATGAGCAGCAAACAGCAAAAAACCTGAACAGACTGCGGGTTACTCGCAGGTGTTCTGGTTTTATGCTGTTTGCATATAGCCATTTTCACTTTGCTTATGAGCGGGAAAGGATTAAAACATCTTTAACAACACCATACTTGTAGCAGTCCTGGTTGCGCTCCGTGCGGTTACTGGCCCTGCGCTGGTTAGGACAGTCGCGCGAGATGTGACCGCCCTCACCACAGTTGTAGCAGCTACGGGTGTCTTGAGTGTAATTGTTGTCTGAGCAGTCCCTGGCAAGGTGACCCGTACCACCGCACCTGAGAGAATACAGGGCCTAGCATCACGTACATACTTAAGTCAATATTTTGAATCATTTTTTTTTATTTTTCTCAATTTTTGAGATGATATTGACCACCCTGCTCAATTTGGTGTTCATAAAAGCTTTTTTTGGATTTTGAGTCCAACTCAAACCTGATTTTGAGGAGGAATGTGTGCATATTATTATAGTTTGTTAGTTGGCCGACATTCCCCATACTCAGCTGAGAGGGTACTCAAAATATCATCTTCTGTGTTGAACAACACAATAGATAATGTTCTTGATACTGGGCCATTGTTAATAATCAGGGTCAATATTCAAGGCTTCTACTGGTTAAATTTTTCTTTTACCAAATGGGTTTTATGTCAGAACAATGGTAGCCAAATAGAACTTTCTTCAGCTGAATTGGTTAAGTTAACTTGTCGAAATTGGCTTTTTTGGTGAATCGCTCAGTAAGCCCTTAATTTTATCGTCATTGTATAGGGAATATTATATGAGTATTGGACACAGATGTGGTTTATGATAAACATCATTTTTATCTGATACGCAAATGTTATTCTCTAAATTCTGTCTTCATCAATTATGAAAACGTCATCAAAACATGTCAAAATGCAAAAACTTAATGTTGGTTATCTGTTTAGCGCAGTTTTGTTTTACTACATTTGGTTTGATATCACATTCAAAAATATCAATAGAATAAAGAAAGATTGTTTTCTTTGAATTGGTTGTTATACAATCAATGTTGTTGTAGCAACAGGATATAATATGTTTTATGAAACACTCACTATCCTCTAAAACTTTATGAATTTTCATGGAAAAAATACTCATTAAGTCATGCTCTGCACAGTAAAACCTAACACAGGGAAATAACCATCTTTGTACAAGTAAAAACAAGAATGAAGAACGGACAAACATACAATGAGATTAATATATCAGGGATCTACAGTTACAGAAGACCACAGGCACATGACCTGTTCAATTTCTGGTGAGACTCTTAATTATTTTTTTAACTTCTAGGACCTGTATTTGAAAGCTATTGGAAGATCAAAGATAGGGCACTATGGTTAAAGTGTTAGGAAGCTTGAGTTAGGGCAGTGTTTGCCCAGTGATAAGTAAGTCCTGTGTTCCATCTGCACTCTGGCAGCTATCTCAAGATCTTCTCATAAGACGCAAAGCACTAATTCTACCCAAGAAACACACTTAAGTGTATGTCTATAAGCCTATGGCTTTATATGTAATTGATGTAAAAAAATCATTTGAACTGAACAAAAAAATGTTAGTTCATAGCCCTGTATATTGCTCAGCCAATACCCCCCTCCAGTTTCAATATCCATCAATCCAAAACTCATTGACCCTACTTATAGCACTCAGACGACCGGTTATCGCTGCATTCCCGAGACAGGTGGCCGACCTTTCCACACTTGTAACATTCACGATCATCAGCCACTTCCTGCGTGCAGTCACGAGCCAAGTGCCCCTTCTCATTACACCTACGGGGGAAATAAATACAGGAAATAATTTATTTTTTGTTTTGTTTAAACCAATAAATAAGCATCTGGAGTTCTCATCAGTATGAATTAAACTTAAGCTGAAGTCTAACAAAAATATATCAATTCATGGTGAAATGGTATTTGTTCCAATGATTGGAAATGAGGTTTATTTCACTAAAAGAAACATTGAAATATGTTTTTGTTAGAAAGCTATTGGTGCCAGTAAAATGTATAATTTACCCTATGCTAACCATGTCTATTAATGTGCAATAACAATCAAATAGAAAATAAAAGGCAGATTGAGCGTCCTGTTAATGGTGTTATAATAAGTTTATGTTACCTGTAGCAAGTCTTGGATTCAGGGTCTGCATCAGGGCAGTTCTTCTGAATGTGGCCTGGCTTCTCACAGATGTAGCATATACCAGCTGGGAACCAGACATGAGAATTATTATACATGTAAGAGGGAACCAAAATTGTAAATAACAGAAGCTGGGAACCAGATATAGGAATTAAAATTTACTAGCTAATCAGGAAAATAACAGAAGCTGGGCACTGAATATAGGAATGGCAATACATGTAGAAGAGAACTAGAATTTGAAATAACAGAATATGGACACCAGGTTCAATGCGTTCAATAAAAGAAACGTTTTTTGGTTTTCAGTTTACAAATCGAACACAGCCAATTGAATGGCCTGTTCGATTGAAACAGTTCCAAAATGGTGGAGTGAATAGGAACTATCATACATGTACAAGAGCATCAGAATTGAAAATACCAGAAGCTGGGTACCATATAAAGGAATTACAATACCTGTACAAGGGAACCTGAATTGTAAATATTAGAAGCTGGACACCTACGTCCTTACCTTCATCAATCTCCCTATCACATTCTTTGGCAATGTGTCCTATCTTGTTACAGTTGTAACATCTCTCCCCCTCCATCTTACAGTCCCTGGCAAAGTGACCAGCCCTGTTGCACTTGTAGCATCTTACTGTGGAGCAAATTTAAAACTACACTATCAATAAAATGAGCCTCACTCTGGGAACATGGATCTTAATGCTTGTGTGTAAAGTTTCGTCCCAGATTAGCCAGTGCAGTCTGCAGGGACAACACTTTCCACCTTAACTGGATTTTCACTAAAAAGAGACTTCTAAAACAACAAGGGATGTGTTTGTCAGAAACACAATGCCCCCTATTGCACTTATTTTTATAAAAAAAAAATACCTTTGACCTTGAAGGATGACCTTGACCTTTCACCACTCAAAATGTGCAGCTCCATGAGATACACATGCATGTCAAATATCAAGTTGCTATCTTTAATATTGCAAAAGTTATGACCGAGGTTGAAGTTTTGTGACAGACACACACATTGACAGACAGACAGGCCAAAAACAATATACTCCCTCTTCTTCGAAGAAGGGGGCATAAAAACAACAAAAAAATACCATAAAAGTGGAAAGTGTAGCCTGGAACAACAACACTTTACCCAGTGACGCATTCAGCTCCTTTTCCCAAGAATGAGGCTTAAAGGGACTGTAAACCACGAATGACCAAAAAAGAAAAGTTCTAAAATACCGTATTATTTTACAATTATTAGTTTATATTGATTAAAATATCACGACTGGTATATTACATTACTTGAAAAAAATCATATTTTCAGAATATTCGGTAATAAAATTTTGCGATGTGAAATTGAAAGTACATCGCGAAAATATGTGGCATAACGATATACATACTATAAATAACGCAAGTAGATTGATCATTTTATGCACAATTTGCATTCCTGGGTTTACCACGTGACGATGATGATCAATCTACTTGCGTTATTTATAGTTAACTGGTAGTTACCTGGTATGCATACCCAGTGAAAAAAAAATAAATACAAAAATAAAGTAAAAATAAAAAAACAACTTTTTTCAAGTAATGTTATATACCAGTCGTGATATTTTAATCAATATAAACTAATAATTGTAAAAAAATACGGTATTTTAGAACTTTTATTTTTTCGGCATTCGTGGTTTACAGTCCCTTTAAATCTATGACATGCACTTCTATAAATTACAGTACTGTTATACAATAGCACCATTTTAATGAAGATGTGCCAAATAACATAAGAACAGTTACCTGGTAATTTCAAAATCCCACTTCCTTTGTTTTTTGTCACTATTTTATAGTTTGGTTATAGATATTGGGGTAACAATAATACTTTAGAGATGCTTTCATTTCCATTTTGGGACTACATGTATCCATTAATTGGTATCGGTTTTGACTCTCCAGAGCTTTTTGTCTGATTTTACAGCCTTTATTTGGTCATATTCCCAAACGTATTCTTACACGTATATTTGTATCACAAATCCAGTCCTAAATTTCAAAATTGATGGCTTCACTTTCAGATGTTTAAAAACAGAGCTGTTAAGTGTGAAAATAAAGCGTTTTGAAGTTGTAATAATTATATTTATTTTACTAATGTCTATGATAAGAATTTTAAATTTTATCAATAACTGTCATTACACATAAAAGCAACATGAGTTGTTAACAAAATTGGCCAAAGTAAAAATCAAAGCCAGTGAAACAAAACTAATTACAAGCAATGATGTCCCCTACCGGCTCCACCATTGTCAGAAATGTTTGTTTTTTTAGTTTTATTTTTATTTGCCAAAGCAACCAGAATTCTTGACGTAGGAACTAAATGAAATGACGTGCATAATCTCCATATTGCCATCTGTCCATGATTCAACTTTCATGAACAAATATGAAGAACTTTAAAAGTTATCGCAGGATCTGACTGACAGACAGACTGACTGATTGATAGAGCGCAAACCATAAGTCCCCTCCGGTGAAACCGATAGGGGACAATAAAGAACAGGAGTGAGGACCAACTTTTTCCTGGAAAAACAAAATCACTGTAAACATAGAACAGCATATATTTGAGCCTAGAACAAGATGTGTTTTTGAAACACTATGTCCCCTGTTAAGCGATTTTGACCCATATATTTGACCTTTTACATTGAAGGATGACCATGACCTTTCACCACTCAAAATGTGCAGCTCCATGAGATACACATGCATGCCAAATATCAAGTTGCTATCTTCAATATTGCAAAAGTATTGGCCAATGTTAAAGTTTGAGCAAACAAACAAACCAACAAACAGACAAGGCAAAAACAATATGTCCCCCAGTATAGACTGGGGGACATAAAAAGAAAAGTGTTGTACCTGATTAACCTATGCAGACTGCAGAGGCTTATCTGGCAAAACACTTAACGCACATGCAATAAACCCCGTTTTCTCAGAGCAAGGCTCATTTGTACATAAAAGGAGACAACTTCAATACCATTAGATGCACCAGATAGCCTGCCCCCTCTACTTGACCGGCATTCTCTCGCATAGTGGCCCTGCTTGTGACACTTGTAACAGGTCTCAGCTGAGTTGCTGTTGCTCATCTCCATGGTGACTGAGTCTTTACCTCTCTGAAAATGATTCAATTTTAAAGAAATTATCTGCACATTTAGTTTTCCAACAATATAATTAAAACACTAAAGATCAGAAAAATATTAAGACCTGGTAAAATTCTTACGTTGAAATGAAACCCATGTAAATTCAAATACATTTGACATTGTTATTTCATTAAGCAGGTTTATAACAACAACAAAAAAAACAGCAAGTAGAAAATGCATTTAATAATATATTTTCTTTTTCTTTAAATACCTTATGATTTTGTGCCCCATATCATGCCATATGGTATTTAATTAAAAAGTCGTTAACTGGATTCCATACATAATATTGAAAAAAGGTAAGTTTAAATTGTATAGGCATTTAATAATCTATAGGTTAAGTTTTACATGCATGTGAAAGGATGTTTTCTAAACATTATCTTGATTGTGAGAAGAAATTTAAGCAGCACTTAAATGACTAAATCACTTTATAACATACATTAAAAAAATTCAGTTAAACATGCACTTATAAAAAGGTTGGAATACTTTTATTTAAAATCATATTAATGATGTTTTATTCTTCACAATTTCATGGTTTATGGCGGTATTTTTCCCAATCCAAAAGACACAGGCTGTAAAGTATCAAGCAAACAAATCACTGAAATGCAAATAAGAAAATGATTAGATTAATTATTAGAAAATACTACACATTTTTCATAGTGAACAGTCTTTTATTTAATATAGATTATAAAACAATACAGAAGCTTGAATTCATTATCTTAGCGTTTTACACTAAGATTAAGATAATCTATTCAACTTTCAAGTTATGAAAGAAAATTCTTATTATAAAATTTTAAGAATAAAACAAAAAATATGTTCAATTTGTCTTGGCCTTGATTTTTACGAATTTTACCAAGAATGTGATGTCACAATTCAGGGACTATTTTTAGGTATGGCATAACTTCTAACACATTGTTATTTACATAACAATTTGGATATATGTTGAATTATATCTTCTATTCCAAAAATCCAAAATATTCTATTAAGAGCAGGTTTTTTTCCCCCCTGTTAGGGAAGATAGCCCATGGCTTTGGAATTGGAAATTTTATCGGCATTTTCAAGAAATTGGGAAAATAAATTCAGTAGCCTTCTTTTTTCGCGCAAAAAATCCACTGATTTCGGAAAAACTAATTTGATATAACTCTTTATTGTAATATAAATTAAAAGAACAAAATCATATAAATCTGTTTTATATACTTTGTAAGATGTAAGTGAAGTAAAATTGAGATAAAATAATCATTAAACACTCACTTTCTTTTTATTTATTTTTTTTAATTTTTTTAATTGGGATTTTTTTTGCACATTTTGGGAAAAAGTATACTTGTTGGGATTGGGAATGTAGCTGTTTTCGGCTTTAAAATCGATCCAAAAAAAAACCCTGTAGAGTGAGTGCTATATCGGAAGAAGAATTATTATGAATTAACAAGAAACAAATAATTGCGTTAAGATAAACATTTTTTATCTTCATGTTTGCCTTTTAAAATAAAATATTTATGCAAGAAACACTTAGGTAACGAAACAATATGCCAATGAAACTTTATGCTAAACATGCTTATTAGGCACTTTTGTCTTGAGCTGCAACAGGTACAAATACAATTTATGTACAAAACAGCTTTATATTGTCGACCAGAGCCCTTCTAGGCTACTAGTGCTTAGACTAAGGCCGAGCCACGTGAGCTATTGAAGTAGGGTAACACAGATTTCTCTTAAACAAGTAGTTGTTTTCTAAACAAAATTCGTTAAACAAATGCATTACCCTTATCCCAGCTTAACAATTTAATTTATTATAACCATTAATCGAACGCTGCAGATGTGTTTATTTTCATAAATATTTTTTTTTCAAAACGAAACCAAACTTCAAATATTTTATAACAAATTTGCATCAAAGGGAAGTAACTTTTAATGCAATGTTCAACAGCACGTTACAAACCACTATTAAACGTTTTCTAAACGAAACTCTGATTGCCCATGTTAGTATAGAAGTTAAAGGGACTATGCCAAGGAACAATTCGATTGCTTTTAATTTAAATTATTTTATTATTTACATAAATGTACTTCTGTAAAAAATTATCATAATATTTATCAAATATAATATCATTTACAACATGTTTGTATAGGTCCGTGTTCAAAATGAGAAATTTGAGAGAAAGAAAGTAAATAAACCTGAACAATAGAATTTTAACATCATAGTAATACTAAACTTGAGTTCTGCAGAATTGGTATAAAGTAAATGAACAAGACACTAACCAAAAGTTTGTTTTTGCATATGGTATGGTATGTCTTTTTAATAGTCTTATTGATAAACAAGACTCCGCGCGTTGAAGTACTATTTAACGCATAAGCAGGTATCTCAGTATCTGTGTACATTGTTTAACATTTGTTGACATGTATTCATTTACTAAACACCAAAGCAGAATTTGTTTGTCTTATATAATGTGTTTTTTTACACAATGGTTTTAATGAAATGGGTCCCAGACAGGTCTTACTCTGGCACTTAGAGAAAGTTCTCCGTCACTGAGGGCCAGTTTTCTGCCACTATGAGTCAGTTGTGTCGTAATTCGCAACCATGGTCCACCTATTAGAATTTCCATCGTCTGAGACTGTGGAACACTTTTCATACACTGAGAACAACTTTACGTGTCCTTCATTAACCCATTTATGCCTAGCGTCTAGAAAAAAGGCCTTGGCAAACAGCGTAGACCCAGATGCATTATGCGGCGTCTCATCAGTGTCTGCGCTGTTTGCTTAAAGGAATTTCTGTGAGGAATATTCTAAAAATAGAAATAAATATACCAGACATCTCTAATTTTGGAAATAAATTGATCCAATTTAGAAGGATGGGAGAGTTCATTAGGCATAAATGGGTTAATCAATCATTATTTTACACGTAGATATTACACAGCCTAGGAAAAAAGCTTCTCTATGACAAATGCTGAAATGAATCCATGCCAATAATCAATATTTTACCAGACGGTCACATTACTTTTATATGTATGTGAGTGCATGGAATGACTACTCAGCTGGAAGGTGGGTCAATTATGTTTTAAAAAAAACGAATACATTCCAAACGGAAAAAAGTCAACAGGCAGTAAAAACAAAATTACAAACGTTTGAATGTTTAATAATAACAAATATGTTTTTGTAACAAAATATAAAAAAACAATTTTGCGTGATCATACTTTAAATATAATTATATTACACAATACTTTTATTTTTGTGGTGTGATAAAAGCTTAAATTTCATACAACGTACTCAAATTAAATAAAATAATCTCATACTTTCGTAAGTTTTGTGTTTGCACACTGAATGAAAGTACTTAAATCTATGGTCGTTTAAACCAAAATTTTGAAGTCCTTTTTTGACCGTTTAAGCTTGAGTCGTTTATACTTTGGGGGTCATTATAACTTTCGGCACGTTCCCAACTTGACTGGTACGTTTTAAGAAGAATTTGTAATGACCATGTTTATTATACCTGTCTTAATAACGCCGCCGCAAGTATAACACATGGCGGCCAAAAACGATTTTTGTTGTAGACACATATAGTTTGTGAACAAAATGACAATGCCTCGCAATAAAATAATGAAGTCGAGACTTTTTCTTAAAGACTTAATACCCGTAATATAGCACATGCAATTGATTGCATGTAACTTAAATTTGAAGAAAATGTGGTCTCGAAAATAGGGGATGCGTGCACAAAAAATGCGACGTCTCATCTGGGTCTATGCTCTTTGTCAAGGCCTTTTTTCTAGACGCTAGGCATACATGGGTAAATTACTTCAAACTTGGTATATGGGCAGGTGTAGAGTAGATTACAGTTTCTTCCCATGTTGAATATAGAAACATCAGCCTGCGTGACATGATCGCCTGTCAGCTAATAAAACGTATACCGAGGGCTAAGCTGAGTGAAGTAATTTAATCATCATGATCGGAGTTTTTATCCATATGTTTCTTGTCCAACCGCATAACCGTTTCAATAGTTCAAACTGTTCGACTCTGTGAAAATACTTTATGGAATCATGTGAACTCTTTCTTTAGTTGAAACTGTTTGAATCTGTGAAAATGTAGACATTTAAACCGTTTCTATAGTTGACATTGTTCCAATCTGTGAAAATACCACAAGGAGTCATTTGACATTTTAATACAATAACTCCTATCGCAATTGAAAGTTTTAATGCTTGTGTTAACTCTCATGCGTCGGCTTTTATACGAGGCATAGCTCGACATGAACATATCCTTCGCAGTGCTGTAAATAGTAGTTTCCTTTTTTTTTCCCCTTTTAAAATGATCGAATTCGGGCGCCTATAGTGGTACAAAAAAAGTACTGGCACGAATTAGACCACTTTTGACGAATACGCATAGATAATTCGTACTCTGAAATCTATCAGTATGTTTGACAGAAGGTTGAAAAGCCAGAATGACACACATGGTACGACCTATCCGCATGCCAATTAAGAGATGACATACGATAAAACGAATTGTGCTTACGAAAAACTATTTCAAAACATGCTATGTATTCATTGTTTTCTTTTGCTGAGTTCTTCTTTAATATGATCGATGAAACTTGACACGCAATCAAAAGGAGCATGTTTTAACCATTTAATTAACATTAGCTTTATATCACTCATTGTCCGAAGCGATACAATCTATTTATCTACCGCTTCACATTTGTAAAGTATTTGCTTAACCCATTTATGCCTAGTGGACTCTCCCATCCTTCTAAATTGGATAAATTTATTTCCAAAATTAGGGATGTCTAGTATATTTATTTCTATATTTAGAATATTTCTTACAGAAATTCCTTTAAGCAAACAGCGCATACCCCGATGAGACGCCGCATTATGCGGCGTCTCATCTGGGTCTACGCTGTTTGCCAAGGCCTTTTTTTCTAGACGCTAGGCTTAAATGGGTTTTAAAGAAATAACAGAGGGTGCTTAAAAAATGTTCGAAATACTTTGGAAGTAAAACATGTCTAGATGATGTCAAAATCTTGGTAAATGAAACATCTATTCTTTAATTTAAATTCTTTTGAATTACACGGGACGAATTATGAGTTTTCCAATACTAGTAATAAGGTTTCACAAGATATATAACGAACCGTGCCAACGAAAAACAGATATTAACATCGTGCTGGTTATCAACTCGTTCAAATAGTGTCCTGGTACTGAGTGTTTTCTTCTTTCAAACTATTCGTTAATCTTTGGCATGCGAAGAAAAGGATTTTTTTGTTCAAACATTAAATTAACATTCACTTTAGATCACTTTTTTTGGTCGAAGCGATACAACGTATTTATCTCCCAATTCAAACACCACAAATGTTTGCATAAGAACATAACCGCGGTTGCTTTAATACAAAGGTTGAACAGACTTTGGAAGCGACAAGTGTCTAGATTGCGTAAAACTGGAACAAAAACTTTAAGTTATATTTTTAAATACAAGGCTATTGAAATTGAACAATGGAATATACGACTTGAATTTCATGTAAATGAACGCGTAGTTTAAAAAGCGTGCAAATATAAATTTCCAGTAGTATAGGGCGTTTAACTAAACAATATAATAGGAACTTTGTTAAACACATGGTTGACCATAATCCTTTTCAGTTTATAAATGTTAGTCATGTAAGCAGCAGTTGTCTATACGAAATTCATGTAATTCCCATGACCGTCTTCTCGTAGCGTCATAAACAAAGCCGTGTCAATGAACACAATAAAAACCTAAAATATATGAACATCCGCACGAGCAGTGAATCTACGCTTTACATAATATATACCGATTCACATCAATAATTGTTATCTGGAACGAATCGAACACTGTTTTTTTTTTGCTGCTAATTTGCCTGTGGTACAAATTACATTCACCTTAATCCACGGGTTGGTGTATTTATATTGAAAACCATGGCCTCAAATCTTTTGAAAATGTGCGTATATTTTTGTGAAACGCGTGCATGTAACAGTATTTGTTTGTTCATAGTTAATAATTAAGTTCCGAAATAGTTCAATAAATTGCGCACATATAATTCGTTTTGACTGCGTTGCTAAATCACATAAGTCATAGCAAAACATAATCTATACTTAAATACACGCACGCTTAAAGGTACCTATCACATATCGACAAATTGACACACTTTCTATTATTTTTTTTACACAGATTCCTTTCCTAACAAAAACAGCGCATATTGATGCGTTAATAATGGGACAGCTCTACGGTCATTAAAATATACATCAAATAAATGTTTGAACATGCGAAATCATCATTGAATAAGAGAAACGATGGAATAATTTGTATTCCTGTTGTGGTTTTATTTACAGAGGAGGGTTACATGCAGCATTATTGCATAAGCCGGACTGGCTAAGTGGTTAATATGTCAGCCATTATCCAGCGTTTAACTCTGTCAATAAACTCTGCCAATAAACTTTGTCAATAAACTTATAAGCTCCTTCAGTATATATACACAATTTCAAGTGCAATAGAAACGAAAGAAAAACTGACTAAAGTACGTCGCCTTTAATAGTATTTAGATTTGGGCTCAATGATGCGCACGACCGATTTGTTTTGACTAATGTCTTGCCTTCCTAAGTTTGTATCGATATGTCATTGGCATTTGATCTACATTGTTGAATATTAACCAATACTCTTCACATTGGCAACACTAACTGATAATAACATGGTGAAGTCGTACGTAAATAAATCCAATCAAATATTATAATTATTATATTTATGCGTGTGATGTTGGATAAAGTGCACAATATTTGCTCTTGTTGTGATATTTTGGGCATGTTATAAAAATGTCACGTTTTGGATCAGTTTCGATGCCAAGAAAGAAGAGGACATTTTTATCGATATGCTTAGGTAAGACAAAATAATAGTTATGATATTAATAATTTAATACTACTACTATCACCACCGCCAAAAAATATTGAGTCGCAAACTTCTCAAAATTGTGAAAACGAGTCGAAAGCTTGTGACAATTGTGTAATTCAGTTTTATTTTATGAATTTATATAGAACAAATATGTTTGACAGTTGCTTTATGTCAATATTGCTTTGCAGTTAAATCAAATGGCAATTGTCTGGACATTTTTCTTGAAACAAAAAACGACGCACAACAACATACCTTTTTATCATCGGATCAACAAAATTCTTATTAGTTTATCTTGAATCGCTAATGTAAAGCAATATGGTGTCCGTTTTGTCTTTTGGTTTCGAACATAACGTAAACATTGCTGCACAGTACTTGTTTGAGAAATGCAAGTTATATATGTTGTTTCTAACATTTTAAAACCAATGTCATTAATTGTTTTGTTTCTCATGTGCACTTGATTTCATACAAATCATACATATTAATACATTTAATAATCATGCATTAAAATAAATTTTCAAACAAATGGATCACACTTTAAACACACTGTTTATTGTTGTAAACGAAATAGAAAATGGGTCTGTCTCTACATCGTAGCGCTGGTCTCGCTCTCGGTCATCAATACATTAATCATGTGTTTTCACGTTCGTCAAATGATCTTCCATATAATTCAATCCATGTCTGTTTTAAAAGTTCATGGTTTGATACTGAGTTTGATTTCTTTACAGCGACTCTAAATTTGAGCAAATCTGGATACCCGGTCCGTGCCGATTTGTATACATATTTGTTTATACGTAGAACCTTGAGTTTTCCAACACCATTTAATTATGTTCTCATGCAATGATGTGGTTGATTTGCCGAACTTACGAATATAAAACGGGAAAACGAATACATATTTTTAATTTGATAAAAGTCCGTTTTTGACAGTTTTGAGCAGAACGAGTTAGTTTTTCACAGTTTACTACGGTCATTTTTGTCAAATATTATGACCGTGTTAGATTTGTGAAATGTACTTGTCATTATTTAAAATGGCCGTACACGACCTTTCTCAAAAAAGGGAAAAAAAAACCTGCATAATCTGTATCAATTTTTTCATATGACTCATAAACATACGTTTTAGTTCTGCAAAAGATTACAAGAACAAGCTTTGGTATATGCTCATTGCTTAGAATAACATGGTCGCATTAAATTACGTTTAGTCAACAGCATTTGATAAACGTTGCAGTTAAAAGTTTATAAATATATTCATGTATTGGTTTACGATGGAGCAAATACAAAAATATGACATAAAACCGTATATGCGCACTTATAAGGGACACTAATAATCAGCAGTTTCAAACTTGGCCGTATTGTTGTTCACCTTTTCAATTTATTGGGAACTACTTTTCATCATCCTTTCAATTTAAGTGGCAATAGTTTTCTTCCAACTGACTGACGCTGCATGCAACTACGCGAGCCTAAACACGGTACTCAACCAATGTTTGGAGGATGCCTCCGGCTCGACGGACACAAAGTGGTTTTTCCCCTTCGGAACCATTGGCCAACAGAGCGATCTGTGCAGGTACAACCGACGCGCAGAGATTTAACAGATTCCAAGCAGAGCTCGTTTCAAATTCCCGTCTTCCTTACACACCATATGATGATAGCCGCTTCGTTTATTGTCTGTTACATTATTTACATGTACTCGATATATACAGTGACAATATCTGTAGCACATTTCACTGATTTTCATTGACTATAACACGGTCATGATATGGAAAATATGCACCAAAACTTGTTTATCTGCTACCTTTAATGTATTCCTGCACAGGAAATTATAATAGAATTCATCGCACTGATACTTTCCTATTACTTATAAATGCAATTTGCTTTTCTTTTTTTTTCAGTTACGTGGGAGCAGCATTAAAAACGTGCATCAACACTATATTTGACGGTTGTAAGCAAGACGCAAAGAGTGTTAAGTTGTTCAAAGACAAAGGCGATAATCTCGTGAACGCGTTCGCCAATTTGTGCGCGAATGAGTTGAAAGGTATAATGCTAAGTGTAACTGGATATAACATGTTTTAACCCAAATGCTGGACATTAATCGTTCGAAGGCGGTGACGCCATTTTAATGTATGTTTATGAGGGTGTTGCAAACTTGTATGTAGTGTTTTGTGCCTGTTTCCTTGCCATTAATAAACGATCACGTCCTATAGTAAGGTTGCTTTTCCGACGACGCACTGGATGTTTCACTGCGTTTATATTAATACAATAGATGGATAGAGGCTCTGTCATTATTTGTTTAAACGTCTCTTTAAATTGAGTTAGCGAGTTGACAATATAAATGTACGGGCACGTGCCAATATTAGGTATTGTACCAAATTAACTTATAATTATCCATTTGTACTCATACACAAACGAACAGCAAACAAACAAACGAGCTGTTTTTCCCAATTGTCAAAGGTTATTTGTTCTTGTATGTGAATCTTAGGAGTAGGGCTGTTTCGTATTTAATCATACGTAACACATGTGGCCCTAATTTGCATGCCATAATTTGAGTTTGCCGTTAACGCTTGACGACGTCTACGTCATTTCCTGTTTTTAATAACACACCCGATGAAGGTTAACGTGGCCGATATGTTGTCTCTGTTAAAATTATAAAATAATTATTTTGATTTGAAGTTTGACTTCATTTTGATCATTTATATCCTTGTTACCAAAAAACCGTGCGCATCTATAAACCACTTAAATATAGACCGATACTTGGTTAAATCAACTCTTTACTTGAATTTTAGTTTCTTTATTTGTTAATTTACCCTCTTGACCAAAGCATATTATTTGTCAAAACTTACTTGAATTAAATAACTGCGCACGTATTTACACGTAAACTGGTGATTATATGCATCCTGGATTAAGGATAAAATGTGTACATCCAGCTATTTAAAAGGATTTATTTTCAATAATACAACATCACAACTATACAACGTTGTCATTTTAAATTCACAAACACAACTTGCTTGCTTTCTTTTGTGTATAAAACGGCCGGACCGCCCATTACGTGCTATCAACAAGCGAATGTTTTATATGATTGCAAATACATTTAAATACGATTGTTAATTGTATACGTGTATTTAAAATTGCAGCTGAGGCCAGAGCATGTATGTCCAGCGTCAATTCCGCCCACAGGACGACCTATGCAACAGCTCAAAACGCCCTTGCGACCAGCATCGACGCTCTTCCAACCACCGCCACAGCCATTGAGATATGCGGGTACAATTTCATTTTTTTTATCAAAGAACCACGTTTGGTGCAGTACCTTCATATATACAATTCGACTGTATAGAGGGCAAAGTCATTTTAATTGTGGGTATGAAAGATTGCTGTACATTTAAATTGTCCATTGAAAAAGTTCTAGCAACCGTTGAAACCAATCACCCATTTACCCTACTCACAACTACAAGCACATCAGCCGTTTTAACGCACGTAAGATGGCGATTAATAATTTCAGCCTGGCGACCACGTTAAAGGAAATGGCAGCTTAAATCTTCCTGTCCACCTACTGTACGGATAGAAGCTACTTTTTACCGATCTTATAACAACCTACTTATTCAGCCATGCGACCAGGTTAAAGAACGCTGCCTTGCCAACGATCCAGACAACATACTGCTCGAGCAGTAGTTACTTAATTACATATCGATTTTGTGACAACAACTAATTTTTCAGCCTTGTTACAGCGTTAATATCACGACCTTAGTAACAACCATACAAACTGCATGTACACCAGTTACTTACTTACCAATATAATTGTAACATACTTTTATTCGTTCAGCCTAGCGACAACGTTAAAGAACACGGCCTTGGTAACCATCCTACCAACTTACTGCACGGATAGTACGCACCTGGGCGTATGGCGAGCATTCTATAGCACCATCCTGGATACTTACGCATGCGCATCTTGTATATCGTCAAACGACGCTGTCTCAAATAGGTGCACTACATTGATGATGTTGATGGCTTTCCTTGTTTTGCGTTTGTGTCGGATGTAAACAATATACCCGTACTCATCTGTGTTACTAGTATAAGGGGTTTGTACACAGAAGATATTTATTTAATATTTCACACTTTTGTCGAAGAGATATAATATGTAAGTATCTTCTGAAAGGATGTTTGCCAGTTTGACACTATGAAATTGATTGATTTTTTGTTGATTGTGAAATGTACGTTTTCAAATTAAGTGAAGCTAAACACTGAAATTAATAAAAATGTTCTGATAATTGTTACAAAGGTGGTTGTTAAAATAATACTATATTTTGGTTGTTTTCAAAGGCATTACACATTGATAAGTTTGATCTCGTTGAAAATAGATCGTACTGGGTTTGAATATGGATAATGTAATATAACTACCCTAAATGTATGTTTTTTTATAAACATTTTGTGTTACTATTTTGTTAGAATAATACAAGGCTTAATTGTATTGTTATTAATATGTTCGTTAATAGGACACTCGTCTCTATATACTTAAAAATATCTTGTAGCAATGAAATAAACAGAGAACCCTAACTTTATTTTTCTGTGCTTAAAGCAAATTGAACTTTCATTGTTAAGCGTTTTCGAATAGCATAAAGCTGTACACAAATTTACCGCCGGCTTCGTTTAGGTGTATGTTAAATTGACATGTTTTAAAATGAACGTTCACGTATTTCCATAATCAACTCTTAATTATAACATGACTTACGCTCCAGGAGTGAACTAACGTAATGCTCAATTTTGTTTATTACACGGGTGTTATTTCACTAGTTATATAACTATGCAAATTAGCCGAATCACTTAAAAGATATTCATACGCGCTGTCAAAATAATCAAAAGAAACATTGCCTCATTTGACATATCTGTCCAGTGTGTGCGACCTTTAATGTTTTCCGCGTCGGTTGCCTTTATTTAATAATTTAATGTAACTGCTTGAGTACAACAACAAAAACACGATTGTTCGTCCAGAACTACTTCTCATGCTCAGGTACACACAATGACCGCATTGCTGCTTCGTTATAGATATTGACCTTTCCTCTATATGGCACGGAGGGGAATACATGTGTGTTTTAAAGCATTGTGTTGGTCATGTTATAAATAGAATCTTGCATTCGTGGTCATTTTGTATTGAATTTATTAAACTCGTCATCTAAATGAAGATAAAAACTCGGCAAGCCTCGTTTTTATCTTCATTTAGATGACTCGTTTAATAAATTCAATACAAAACGACCACTCATGCAAGATCCTATAAGCCATAGATCGATCAAACTATACCACCATCGTATAATATTCAAATATCTGTTTGTTAAAATATCACGTTGACGATATTTTTGTAAATATTGCAAGTCTTATGCAACCCTCATTAACGACAACAGTTCGAATTATGATAAGTGTTACTATTGATACACGTTTGACGCGTTTCACATAAATAGATCTGGGGTTAATTGTATTGTCTTAGATTTTATTAGTCATATGTCTTTTCTGTGTTTATGAATGATCACATTGTGTTAACTTTTCAAGTTGAAATCCTTATCATAAAAAGATACAACAATCTGAGCTGTGAACAATACCCTGTTAAAAACGGCCATCGAAACCAAAATTTCGCAAACCTAAGTACCCTTTTTCTTTAAGATTAGCCATCGAGATAAACTATGATATTAAAATCTTATTTTTGATAAATAATTGAATAGTTTTGCTTTACAAAAAGCGTTGTTTTCCTTATGAATTTTATGAGCAAAGATGGTCATGCCATGGGATTTTTTGGATTTGATTTTGTTTTAACGTGTTTTTATGCTTAATTATCAATTTAAAGCGTTGTAAAAGTAGTTGTGCTGATTTTCATTCCTTTTACGATATTTCAGCCCTTAAATGACGTATAAATACGTAAATACCATAGACAACACACTTTAAAAAATTCCAATGGATTTTTTTCCTATCCTTAAATTAAGGGACACAATAATCACATGGAAAAAAATGATCCCATTGGAAAACAAAAAATCCCATGGGGAAATGAAAAAATCCCATGGGAAAGGCTATTTTGAGCAATAAAAGTTAACGTTGGAAATGGAAATATTATATACAAACATCAATAATGATCACAAAGAAGCATTTTAACGCATACTTAAAATCTGAATATCTAAAAGGAAAACGGTACTTAATTTTGCGAAAGTTATGTTTCGCAAAGTGTTTCAGGTGGCCGTTTAAACATAAAGCATCAATTGAGCAAGTGAGAACCGACTAAATAAAATAAGTTTCCTTTCATTGTTTTTTTCTAGATGAGGAAACTTATTTATTAAACATGGTTATGAAACAGGAAATCGAGGATCAAACGCTATTGCTACTCAAAGCGTTCCGAACTTGAGATAATTTTACCACTCGAGAATATTGATTCTAATTAAGGCAATTTATATTTAATTAATTGTTGATTGTCCCTTATTCCCAAAGCTACTTACTTAAATTTAAGAACTACGCACACTTTTTTTAATTTAATGAATAATAGTTCAATTTGGAACATTTTCACAAAATAAAATTAAATTCTTAACATAAATATATTCTATACATCTGTATTCACTGGGAAATGCTTTTAATACATTTAAACACATTAGATAATATACGATTGCTTGAACATATTCAAGCACGCAGACATAACAGGAACGCATAATGTGAAAAACAGAGCGGAGGTTAGTGTTTTAGGTTTACACTCAACATTCGATGTCTTCATGACCTGCGGTGAGGCTCGAGTACTCTTTAAATGTCATGTACCACAACAGTTGCATCGTTTTATAAAACAGAAACTGAAACTGATCTATTTTGTATTAAACGCCTATTGTTATGCGAGCATATTCAATTGCGTTGTACATGTAAATATAACATTAAATTCATAGAACATATGAGGTAAAAAGCTGACACCATTTATATAGGTAGTACTAAGTAACTAGTAACAAATAAGCAAATGAAATAGATAAAACAAAACACTGCTTAAATTAAATTAAAATAAATAAGTAGATAAATAAATAATGAATTAATGAATGAGTACATGGATTGTGGGGTTTAAAACACACATTTAATGAGCACAGTTAAAAGTTAATACGTTTTAGAACAGTGTGTCAAACTTCCGAAAATAACATGTCTTCTGGTTTCTTTTGAATGAATCCAATGTCTCTGACTGCCTGATCGCTAATGGAATAGTGTTCCAGATTCTTGGGCCAGCAGTCCGGAAAGCCCTATCGCTGAATGTTCGTCGTTTATTTACAGGGACTGCGTAGCTCAGCACATTATTTTCAGCTGATCTCAGGTTCCGCTTCGGAAGTTGGAACGTTAATACAGAGGCCTCCTCGATAACAGAACAGGGCTGATTCGGATGTTACCCGTTGCCTACCAAATAACTCTCCCAGTGTAGGGTACTGGTTTTCTTTTTGCGATGTGTATTTTTGCAATGGCCTAACATATCGAATCGAAATATAGAGCACACATGTTCTCCACTTAAAACGATATAAGTTTAGCCGTTAACCGTTAGAGTTTAGCCGTTAACCGTTAGAAGAGGCACACTATTAATATTTAACACACACTTGAATTAACTTATATTCTGACATGTGATAGAAAGGTTAAAAGTTAAGATATATTGTCCTAGTAGAAGGTTTCGTGATTGATCAATATGTGATTCAAACGAACTACAACAATGCATTCCGAAACCTCTGTGGCGGAAATGTTCTAAGGACGGACATTAAAATGTGAAATAAATGGTAATAATATATAGAACAAGTGAAACTCTAGAAACAAGATCAGAATAGAAAGTTCATCGGCAGTCTTGTTTTTAAGGCATAATGACAATTTGTCAATACAATAGGGAACAATACTACAATACGACAGTTCATATACTAGTAAGTTATGATTAAACCTGAAACGCTCAATGCAGGGCATTTGGGGTATAAACCCGTTGAATGAATCCTAAACTTCACAATTAGATCAGCACCACGACTAGTCCAGAAATAATAATGTAAATCATTGATGCTGCTCATTAAATTGATTCACAACGATGATAAATATTCAATCTTGAAATCAGTGCATTCACCTCTCTTCTAGGGGAACACACTAATGTAATGTCTTTGTAAAATGGTGCAGCGAAGAAAACAATTATCGCAAATATGAGATAATAAAAGTTGTATGATAAACTTTGTTTGATTTATTGATGCTTTATTTGTATACATGATAATAATGTGGATACGGGGTGTTTATCGGATTTTTTGGTAAGTAAGTAACATTGATTTAACAATATTTTTTTGTTGTGGTACAATATATTCCATTTAAATTTCCCGCAATGATATCTATGCATACGACACACGAACACTAACGTGGTACATGAACATGTGTTGAATATATTGTACCACACAAAATAAAAAAGACCTTTTTGTATCTTGTTAAATCTATGTTACCAGACCATATCTAGCGTTAACATGTTGGCTATTGCTATAAGGAACACCGAGTTCTTATGGGTTAACTTTTTTTTATGAAACACTTTACGATCTATTCGTTTATTTTGAGTGTTAATGGAGCTTTAAATACGGCGCTAATTAATTGAGATAGGCGGATAATAATTTCTATAGAGCATTACAAACTGTATGTGTCAATCGTACTTGTAGTTGTGTAAATAAGTGATCGGTCTAGGCTTTTGAAGGTGTGTTTTTCTCTTATATGCATATTAATGGTTGATTTTTTTAAATTATTGTGCGAAAAGTGAAAACAAATTAAACAATGAATTCAAAATTAAGTAATGTATCCATTTCGTAATTAAAATATTCATTTCATAACAAAAAATTCCTACTTTTACATTTTACTGTTTACTTTTGCTAATTACACCGCGATTTCGGTACTTTTACCGAAAGCTTGTTAATCTAGTAACCGGTATACGTCATAATTTCAAGATGGTTGACATTGAATTAATGGTGAAATCATATAATTATAATTGTTTTTTGAAAAGCGTGTTGAGAAAACGTTATAGATACAAGCAACACATATCTATACTACATTTACACAGTGACATTTACACATGCGCAGTTACGAATGAAATAAAGTGAGATTCCGGTAGACAAATATTTACTTTATCTTGGTTAATTACATAACTATTCATTTTGCGGTAATTAATGGACTGTAAGTCAAACGGAAAAATTGAAAGGTAAACACATTTAATATACTTATTAAACTCAATGAATTACATCAATAATACCACAATAACATTTAAGTGTGTATGTTTATAGTTGTTAATATTTTCCCAAAAACTGCCATTACGCACTTAAATCCACCCAAATGCACCTTTTTGCGATATTTGTTCCATAAATAAACAGGCCAGGCATCTCCCCAAAGTCAGAAAAATCCCATATGTCTTCTGAATTCTCTTAAGAACAGAAAATAAATCCGAAGTATTCCCAATTGTATGTGAAATGTAAATCCACATAACATAAAATAATATAATTAAATATTTAATAATATGAATATATTTAATTTACATATACATGTATATTCAGGTATAAAATAAAGTTGACCATTATAGTAGTGTCCGGCAGTGACAATACGACTTGATTTCATCTGTGATGTTTTGAACGATCAATCTTCATCCACAATTTGCAAACAAATATGGGAAAATACAAAAATACACTCTGGACAATGGTAAACAACTGTACAAAAGCTCCTTTATTAATTACGATTTAAGGAAACTCCGCTATCAACTAACACATAGACCTGAAGAATTCTTGCTTAAATTATGTTTTTTTTCAAAGAACAAATTGTTGAAAGGTGTGTTTAAGTAAGCTTAGTGCAGCTCTCAAAACTGTGACGTAGTCACACACATGTATCATATACCAACTGTATCGCATGTCATTAAATATTCATGCATCAAACCAACCAGCCGTTAGTACAGTTAGGTACATAACCTGTCTTTAAACGTAGAACAGTTCGTGTTTATCGTGATAACTGTAAAATCCAAATGTATCCGCCTCTTCGTCCTCCGTGCAGTCATGGTCAAAGTGACCGAAATTGTGACACTTGGAACACTCTACTCTGGACAGTTCTTCCTGACTATCTGGACGACATTCGGCAAACTGAACGAGCATTTTACTGTTGTAATACTCTTTGTAAGACGTGTCGTCATCACTATCTGGACAGTTGCGTTCAAAGTGACCAAGCTGTTTACAGTTGTAACACTCTACCTCGGACATGTCTCTATGAATGTTTGGACAGTCGCGTGCAAAGTGACCGGGCTCTTCACAGTTGTAACATCCTACCTCGGACATTTCTTTCTGACTATCTGGACAGTCGCGTGCAAAGTGGCCCGTCTTCCTGCAGTTGTAACATTCCAGGTCACGTCGACTTGTCGGGCAGTCACGCGCAAATTGCTCTGGCTGACCGCACCTGGAAAATGGCAGGACGTACATATATTTGGACGCAACAAGAACTAGAGCGTTGTCACACACATGACTAACACAATACATACTACTTGGTATGTCATATTCAAGAGCAAACTAAAATTTGTCACAATAGTGACGAAGAATACCCTATAATCCAGGATGTCAAAATATGTAACATGATGTTATAGAATGTCTAAAGCAAAATAGGAGGGTAACAATTTTACATGTACGACTTCGCATCACAAGGAGTAATGCCTGCACTATTAATATTATACATTTAAAATTATAGAAGAAAGCCTTCGGGCTGCTTTGGTACTACGGACTGACAGGCAGACGTCTATTATGATTCAAATATACCCTACATTTACTTGAGGTATAACAACTCGAAATTTTGGGGCCGCAACTTTGCCCCATTCCAAATCTAAAATTCTAAAATCTAAAACTCTAATCTAATCTAAACTTCCAAAATAATCCCCCCCCCCAAAAAAAAACAACCAACAACAACTAAATATCTTTTTTAAATAAAATAAATTGCAATATTAAGTTATCTCCCCATTCAGCTTTTTTAATTAAACCTTAGGAAATACAATGTCAACAAACTTTTACTTTCAATTCTAATGTATTTGCCAGCATAAAAACACAACCAAGTTTAGTCAAAATGACACGATTTTTGCGTAATTCCAATAGTCTTGGCCGAATTGCAAAAATGGCGAGAAGAACACTGCACAATATAGCATTAAATTTGGACAAGCCTACGGGGTAAACAACACAATGTTGGGGTGAGCATAAAACAATCAGATCTGCTTAAAACAGGGTTGTTATTAAGGAGAAGTCCGAGGGGTGGAAAATACTGTCGACTGATTTCGGAGAATCTGATGTGCAGACATTCACATACACGCCTAGTGTACTGTAGCAACATGATTTATTTCTAAAAGCCTTTTTTAACTTACTTTTAGTACTTTCTTAGGACACCTTTTAACAGTATTTATTTAAATGCTCGTATTTTATTCCCTTATTCCGCTACAAGAATCTGGCGATCTTTAATTTTTGCTCAATATTTGTTCTTTCACAATAAAGAGTCAGCTTTTTATCAGTGTTCAAAAAACGACTCTTTACAACGGAATCCGTAGTTTTGATTTTGTCAAACGGAACTTGGACGATACTTCATCTTAACAGGACGGTCGATCTTTCTTAACCATACAGGAAACTAGAAATGCTTTCTGATCTTTAGCAAAGGCTGTTTCTAGCAATAAACATTTAAATGTGATTTTCACTGATTTATCGATTACAGAGATTTGGTGAGACGCGTTCGTTTTCTCCATAATATTCATTTTCTTCGGACCGACGCCATTTGCAAACAAATCAGCAGAGAAATAATTAACACATTTTAAAAGATTGATCGTGTTTGGAAGATTTGGAAACAGAGAGGTTTTAAAATGTGATTGTACACTAAGCTTATGAACCTAGCCATGGAATTGGTCATATCTTTACCACGTCAACCCCATTTACTGTAAAGTGTACACGAATCACAAAAACACCCCTGATATCATGTATATACACGTGACAATAGTTTCACGAAAAAAACTTTACAATACACATATAAGAGATATTTTAATAAAACGTTTAATACATACATGCCACATTTGTTTCAATTTCAAATACTTATTTGCTTACATACCATTCTCGTGTTGTCCATTGTTTTCATCAGAACTGTATTTTTACAAACAATTGCAAACTTAAAGCCACACACCTTGAAATCAAGTACATGTTAATCAATACATATATATGCAATTTGAAAGTGTGCAAAATTGTCAGTCAATCTATAGACTAATAAGCAAGTAATTTATTGTTTTTCTAGCACTTTCAAAAACGAAAGTAGGATTTCTATACGTATACGTCCATTTCGACAAACGCGATTATTTTTAAGTTTTAAAGCGCAAAAAATACGGATTTCTACCTTGTAACCACCAGAAATATTCTAATTGGCATATATCAAATTAAATCTATCGCCTAGTTAGCAAGTAATTTATTATTTTTCAAAAGATACCGCTTTTAAAACCGAAAGTAGGATTTCTAGACGTTTACGTCCATTTCGACAAACGCGATTATTTTTAAGTTTTAAAGCGCAAAAAAAGACGGATTTCTACCTTGTAACCACCAGATATATTCTAATTGGCATTGATAAAATATGTTTCTTATTTATACTTAAATTTACTATGCCAAATAAGGTGTGTGGCTTTAATATTTGAAGCACCACTTGTTGCGCTCACTGTGTTTGTTGGTCAAACGATTTTTGCAACTGTCTTTGAGTGTTCATAATATTTAATAAAGCCATAACGCCCCTTTGCTGTCAAGTTTTTCAACAGACGGGCAACATTTTGGAAATAAGGCAAGATCCCATAAAACATCATTGTATAAGTTCTTAGAATGTTTACAAGCTAAGTCTTGATTTTGACCTTATGATCTAGTTTTTGACCCCAAGTGTTTTCATTAAGATTCGGAAATAAATGTTGTTTTTAGTATTCACAAGACAGATGTTAACGATGGTCGAAGAACAAAAGGTAGCCACAAAAGCTCTTCTTAAGCAGGTTGTAAGCACTTGATCTTAACACATCTATAAGGTCATCCTTCCTGTAGCAGTTCTGGTTGCGCTCAATGCGATTGCTGGACCAGCGCTTGTTATGACAGTCCCGCGAGATGTGACCACGCTCACCACAGTTGTAGCAGCTATGCGTTTCCTCGTTTTTTGGGCAGTCTGGAAACCAAATATAGCAATTAATATACGTGTACTTGGGAATCATCATGGTAAATCATAAAAGCTGGGAACTAGAATTCTGTTTTTTCATACATGAATTTGGGACCCAGATTGTAAATAATAAAATCTGGGAACCAAATATAGTGACTATAATGCACGTACAACGGAACAAGAATTGTATAAAGCAGAAGCTATGCACATGATATGGGATTACAATACATGAACCAGGGAACCAGAATTGTAATTAACGAATCTGGGCTCAGGATATAGGATTTAAAACACATGTGCAAGGGCACCAGCATTGTAAAGAACATAATCTGGCAACGTATGTCTTCTATAGTGTTTACAAGCTTTCTCTTGAAGTCGGCCAATGTATCATGTGGTGAATAATCTGACAAATTTCATGATGATTGAATAACATGTATGGCCTCTAGAGTAATAAAAAGGAAAATATTGATGACGCACAACGTAGTAATCGCGACGGACAAAAGGCGATCACAAAAGCTCACCATTGCCACGTTGTGCCCAGGTGAGCTTAAAATAAAGTGTTTAAATGTTAATTAGTTTAAGGAGTTTACTTATAATAGTTATTGTGACATAAGCATGTGAAATCACTAAATAAGATGTAATATTATCCCAACACATGAATTTTTATAACAACAACGTTGCATTTAAGCATATAAAATCCCAGCTGTGTAATATCAATCGTTAATATACCAACCTTGCAAAGCTTCCGATTTATGACCTTTTTACGGAAAGATCAAGAACCACATGAGGTATAGGGCGCTAATCAAATGGAATTGCTCAAATTTTTTATCGTATTTTTTTAAACAAACCACGATAGTTTTAATTAATTATATTAACGAGGAAGAAGCCACAATACATTCGCCTGCCCTGAGGCTCGATTCATGACCTGTAGAATTAAAAGCTACCGTATTTATGCGTTAGTACTGTAAATAGGCTACCACTACATCACGTAGAATCTTGAATTTAATCCTGGTCTTTATGCACGTCTACCTTCTATTCACAGTCGTTGGCCATGTGTCCTTACCTTTATATATCTCCCTATCACAGTCTTTGGCAATGTGTCCTATCTTGTTACAGTTGTAACATCTCTGCCCCTCAATCTTGCAGTCCCTAGCAAAGTGACCAGCCCTTTTGCACTTGTAGCATCGTACTGTGCAAAATATTTCAAGTTACAATATCAATAAAATATTTGGCAATAATTCTATAAAGTACATCATTGTTATACAGTAGCACCATTTCTATTAAGATGTGCCGAATGTCAGAATCATATGTCTACATGTAGTAACTACACAGATGCAAACAGCACTCAGCCAATAGAGCAGTCCCTAGTAAATTGATTTCTATATAATTGTTTTTAAAGCGCATGCGTTTTTGCGTATGGCATCTATCGCAATGTTTAATTATATTTCGATTTAAGTAACCACCCATTCAAAGTAAATTTATTAAAATTGTAAGCTCGGTTAGAATTTCTCAGGATTTAACTTTACATTTCCAGTTTGGGTGAAACCCTCAGTTGGTTTCAGCTGTGACTCTGCACAGCTTTTTTGGGCTAATTTTATAGCCTATATTCGGTCAAATTCCCCATGGCAAAAAGTATATATTTTTCCCCAAATCCAGTCCCAAAATTTCCAACTGATGGTTTCATTTTGAAATGTTTAGAAATAGAGCTGTCAAGTGAGGGAATAAAGCTTTCGCAAGTTATAATATCCATTTAACTGATGTCAATGGTTGGAATTTTCTGTTTTATCAATGATTATCAAACACACAAAGGCTACACGAGTCAATTAAAAAAATTGGATCAAAGCCAGTGTGAGCCTTGAGATAAAAACATGAGTGAGGACCAACGTTTTCCTCGAAACACATCACTGTCCGCATAGCATATAATATTTTTGTAGATAAAAGGAGACACATTCAATAACATTAGATGCACTAGACAAACGGCCCCCTCTGATTGACCGGCACTTTCTTGCATGGTAACCCGTTCTGTGACACTTGTAACATGTTTTAGAGTTTCGGTCGCTCATGTCGTTGGTGGCTGCGTCTTAAACTATCTGCAAATAACTTAATAAAGTCAATGGTTTGAATGAAATTCAGTTTTTATTTGGCCAAGGCATTCCAAAATTTGGAATTTTTGAATCTGTATTAAAGATTTTATGCATAACAGAATTTTTGTCACTATTTTTGGGCATTAGGCTGGGGCCATTCGGATTGGGAAAAATCGAATCATTTTGACTGAAAATAGCAAACTGGTGTTTTTTTTTCTTTTTCTTAAAAAAATGAGAAAAAGGTGTTTTCGATATTATTTCAACTAAAGTTCAACTTATAGTGTTGAATGATGAAATGAACTTAATGTTGCAATTTAATTCATATTTTTGTCGGAAACCTTCATTTGGGAAGTTTAGGCAGTCATTTTGGAAAATATATACTTTTTGAGATTGGCCCCAAATTTTAACAAACAATATTATGTGTTGTAAAATGATTTGGTATGTATAAACATGATGAGTTTGAAAGATATTTGTTATTAATAACAATCAAATTAATATGTATTGCAAGCTGAGCTGAATGGATTGGCTGTTTGTTTTTGTGTTTTATGATCAAAATATTCAATGTTCATATCACATAATATTCATAGTATTTTTGGGATATGAATCATATTCCAAAAATACTATGAATATTATGTACATAAGTAATCTTTATTTATAACCCCCTAACTGATTTTATATTTAAATGATATAGCATGTACTTAGTGTGTTAAGTCAACACCTGAACACTAAAGCTGAACCTGGTTTAATTGAATCAAAACGAGGCGTTGTTATGGCTAGTATTTTTTTTTGATAAAAAAAATTCCAACAACAGCACATATAATAAAAAATGTATAGCTACAGATTCGAAGAGCAGTACTAACACATAAATACGGAAAATTTAGTTTTCAGATAAAGATCCCTGATCTTAATAAATCAGACATTTGATCATAATATATTGATACTCTTAATATATTTCTAAATTCGCTGGACATAATATTTATTTGGTGGAAGCAAATATATAAGAAGCTTGACATAAATGTATCTAACTGAAACAAAACCCATGACTTCCAACATGTATCAAACTTTAACTAAGACATGCATGAACTCACAATAGAATGACAGACCGTCATTAGTTTCCACTGTTTACACCTACATGTAAATGCATTAACCAAATAAGTAATACATGTTTATTATTTATAGACTAAATATGTTCAATATCACCAATTGACGCGTAGCAATCCTTGCAATACCCTCACAATTGAGCTAGTTTTCCAATAAAAGATTGTGAGACCATCGAGATTCTAATGAAAATACACATGTGTAAGTGTAAGTTGCTGAGGCATCCAAAATGGAAGTGTTTTGTAAAAATATTGATGGGACATTAATAAAATAGAGTATCTGTGAAGATCATTATGTTTTATAAGACATATTGTAAGAGGTCCACATTTCGTGCCTGCCCTTCAAACATGTCGTGTGTACAAGTTTGCTTACACATGCTTATGTTATTGTATACATTGAAATTCGGTCATACATACACATTTGATGTGTTTAATATATTCATCAATAAATTCAGTAACACATCGTTAATTCCACAATAGTGGCCATATAAAATTTGTTTTAAATGACATATATCTAAATTACATGTGGTTTGCTGTATCAGTATATGCTATTCTTGTGCCTTTATTTATGATAATAAATAATGTGTCGAATTCTCAAAACGTACAAGCAAAGACAATTAACTTTAGGTTTCTGGAGTGATTTTGTTGTTATAAACAAAGACACAAAATTGCTGCATTTGTAGTATACGTAAGAGTACCCGGGGTAATTTTAAGTAATACCCGAGTCGACAATCACAAATCGAGCTTAAGTAACCCTCGTTTTAGTAGGAATTTTCTTAACAAAAAAACGTTCACACACAAGTGACGCATGTATTACCATTATCCCAGCTAAACAGTTTAAATTGCGACCATTAACCGAATGTTGCAGTTGTATTTATTTAAAAAAAAATAAATGCAAAACGAAACTAAACGGCAAATATTTTATAGAAAATTTGCATTAAAGGGAAGTCACCTTTAATCCATAAAATATAGAGCAGGTTACACAATACCATTCAACGTACTTTAAATGAAACTCTAATTACGCACATTACCTTTTTGCGAAGCGATCCAAGGCATTTATCTACCAATTAAAATCTTCAAATGTTTGCAAAAGAACATGGTCTTGGAAACTTTAACACAGAACACGTTATGAAGACTTAGGAAGTGAAAAGTGTCGATTGTAAAAACTTAAATTTGTATTTTAAAATATAATTATATTTAAATTGAATACTGAATTATACAGATGAACTACATGCACAATTAAGGACTTTAAGAAGCGTGTAAATATAAACTTCACGTATTATAAGTATGGGGTGTTTAATTTAGCGATATAATGGAAACTTTGTCAAACACATGGTTAATCATAATAAAGTTCAGTCCCCTTAATGATAGGCATGTAAAACGTTGTGTATATGACATTCATGTTATTCACATTACCGTCCTCTCATAGCGGTGTAGTATCAGTCAACACATTAAAAACCTAAAATATGAACAACCAAACGAGCAGTTAAATATTATATACTGATTCAAATCAATAATTGTTATTTGGAAGTCAGTGAACACTGCTAAATTGCATGTGCTACAAATAACATTAACCTAAATCCACGGGGTTATGTATTGTAATTTAATACTATGACCTAATACCTTTTTTTTAGAATATTCATGTGACATACGTGCATCGTTAACATCATATTTTGTATCTAGTGAGTAGTTGGGTTACAAAGTATTTCAATTATTGCGCAGATCATTTGTATTTACTTCTTTGCTTAATCATAACAAAACATAATCTCTATTGAAATACACACATGCTTAAAGGCACATATTCGCAGATCGCTACATTAGCACACTTTAATTTTATTTGTTTACACAGATTCCCTAACATCAACAACTCAAACTAATGAGTTGAGCGAAATTCACTACGGACATTAAAATTTACCTCAACAACATTGTTTTCTCATGCGAAATCTACTGTAAGTTAACAGTGCCGTATATGGTAACATGAAGTTAATATTTGCAGCCCTATTATATAAGCAGGATTGTCTGAGTGCTTATGATGTCAGCCTTAAACCAGCGTGAAACTCTGAAAATATACGCTGTCAATAAATGTCGTCAATAAACTTATGAGCATCAGCCGTATAATATACAATTGCAAGTGTAATTGAAACGAAAGAAAAACTGACTGAAGTACGTCGCCTTTAATAGTATTTAGATTTGGGCTCAATGTTGCGCACGACCGATTTGTTTTGTCCGACGTCTTGCCTTGTTAAGTTTGTATCGATATGTCATTAGCATTTGATCTAAACATTGGTGAATATTAACCGATTCTCTTCGTATTGGCAAAACTTACTGAAAATAACCTTGTGAAGTCAGAAATAAATAAAAACAAAAATTATAATTATTATATTTTTGATTTGTGATATTAGATAAATTGCAAACTATTAACTCTTGAACACAATACAAATGTTTTGTTGTTATAATATGGACATGCTATAAAAATGTCATTATTCGGATCAGTGTCAATGCCAAGAATGAGGAGGACGTTTTTGTCAATATGCTTAGGTAAGACTAAATAAGAGTAATCATATTTAATAAAATAACTACTGCTACTACTACACCTACTTCTACTACTAACACTACTACTACCACTACTACTACTACTACTACTA